>CAVLGL010000057.1:38230742-38490742 GCA_963668995.1 Parnassius mnemosyne | reverse complement strand
GTTTGCAACATATCATTGATATGCAGAAGAAACAGCGTTGGTGATAGCACGCAGCCTTGTGGAACACCAGCATTAATAGGCTTGTAGTAGGTGCATGCACCGCCAACAACGACCTTGATGCTCCGATCTGCAAGAAAGCTGGTGATCCAATTGCATAATTTCTCGTAAAGCCCATAGGAAGGCCGCTTCGAAAGAAGCGCTTTGTGCCAAACCCGATCGAAGGCCTTCGAAATGTCCAAACTAACGGCCAATGCCTCCTCCTTGGACTCTACTGTCTCCGCCCATCTATGAGTTAAGTAGACCAGAAGATCACCAGCTGATCGACCCCGACGAAAACCGTATTGGCGGTCACTAATCAGCTGGTGATCCTCAAGGTACCGCATGAGGTGGCAGTTTATAATGGATTCCATTATTTTGGAGAACAAGGGGGTGATGGCGATAGGCCTGTAGTTGAACGGGTCTGAGCGGTCGCCTTTTTTAGGGAGCATGTGGACAAAACCTGCCTTCCATGATTTCGGTACTACGCCTAGGGAGTAGGAGTACCGGAAAAGACGCGTTAGAACCGGTGACAACTCCGGAGCACACGTCCTCAGCACAATTGGGGGGATTCCGTCAGGCCCACTCGAATTCTGGATGTCCAGAGAGAGGAGTGCTTTGCGAACCGAGTGCTGTGAGAACCGCACATCCGGCATGGAGCACTCACAGAGAGGACATGGAGCAGATCGTATTGCTCGGTGATTAACGCCCACCACGTTGAATGGTTCCCTTTTAACCGATCATGCAGGTAAATCTAATTATGACTTTGCCTTGGAATATGGTCTGATACAACTGGTTACTTCGCTTATGTGGATCCCAGATACGGAGGTTTATGTACTTTTCCTGTTGGACCTTCTGCTGAACTCTTATCCAAACTGATATCAGGTATCCGTCGATGACCCTCTTGGCATTTCGGACCATTGTCTGATCCGAAGTACGGTGCCACTCACACTCCCATCGCAGTTGCGATCTGCAGCTTGCCGCCGTGTATACTATAGGTCGTCCGATTCGGACGGGATGCGGTCTTTTTTTGCATCTTACCCTAGGGTACGGGTTTGCTTCTCGCCAGATAATCTCAACGTTTTTGCTGATTCTGTCACTGATGTGGTACTTCAGGGGATATAATTATTTATTCCATCATCTGTGGTGCCTATCTGAGGCAGAACTTAGCCATAATTTGGTCACCTCTTGTAAAATTGCATCACGCTATAAGCAAGAGTGCTACCGGGCCTGTGCTGACGCATCAACGTTCTGGGATGTAAACACCAGCGCTCTTAAAAAAAGTATAATTCCGCCTCCAGGTCCTTCAAAATTGTCCTTGCCAGGGCAAAGTCTAAGCACATCGCCAGAATTGGCGAGAAACTAGTTCACCTCCCTTCAGGAACACGTGCATTCTGGTGTCTCATCAAGGCTGTCCAAGGGAACTGCTGTTAGCCATCTCTGCACAAGGTGGACGACTTACTGGCCCATGACGCAAAGGAGAAAGTGGATCTGCTAGGCTCTCTTTTTGATTCCAATTCGACTCTAGATGACAGGGGGAACACATCGCTGACCATCCCGCGGTGTAAGTGCTCCATGCAGGAAATGCTGTTTACACAGTGCTCAGTGCGTAAAGCACTCCTTTCCCTGGACGTCAACAAATCAAGTGGTCCTGATGGAGTCCCATCTATTGTGCTGAAGACGTGTGCTCCGGAGTTGGCACCGGTTTTAACGCGTCATTTCCGGTACTCATACTCCCTAGCCTAATACAGCTTTGGTGCAACCTATCCCTAAAAAAGGTGATCGCTCAGATCAGTCCAACTACAGGCCTATAGCTATCACCTCCTTGTCCTTTAAAGTAATAGAAAACATTAATAACTGCCCGATCATGCGGTGCCTTGAGGATCGCCAGCGATTCGAAGCTTCCTTCCTATGGGCTTCCCAAGAAATTGTGCAATTGGGTCACCAGTTTTCTTGCAGATTGGTGCATCAAGGTTAATGCATGCAAACCTTGATGCACCAACCAGTAGACGGTGCATGCTCCAATTACAGGCCCATTAACGCTGGTGCACCAGAAAGCTGCGTGCTATTACCAACGCTGTTTTTTCTGTATATCAATGATATGTTACAAACCGGTAACATACATTGCTATGCAGATAGCAGCACTGGTGGCGCTCTATACACCGGCCGTGCCAGTATTTCTCGGGAAAACGTCGTCGAGTACCGGAACAAACTTGTGTCTGAAATCGAGACTTTGTTGAATGAAGTCTCGGATTAGGGGCGACTAAACCTAGTCCAGTTCAATCCCCAGAAGACAGACGTTTGCTCGTTTACCGCTAAAATGAACCCCTTTGTCGTATCTCCCTAGTTTCAAGGTACTCTCCTTGTTGCCTCAGCCAGTATCGGAATCCTCGGAGTCGACATATCGAGTGATGAGCAGTTTTGTGGTCACTTGGAAGAGAAGGCCAAATTATCCTCTTAAAAGCTTAGCGTGCTCAGCAGAGCGGGACAATATTTCATGCCGCCATACCGCTTGCAAGTTTACAAGGCGCAGATTCGGTCTCACACGGAATACTGTTCCCATCTCTGGGCAGAGGCTCCCGACCGAGTTCTTTCCGATCGGCTTGACTAACTGGCACTGCGACATGTTGCATCTCTTTGTGTATTTTATCGCATCTGTCACGGGGTGTGCTCTAAGGAATTGTTCGGACTAATTCCAGCCGCTCAATTTCACCATGATGATGATTGATTGATGATTGCCGGTCCACCACTGTGCGATTGAGAAGAAGTTTTATTCCTCGCACAACTTCCTTCTGGAATCGATTACCACGAGCGATTTTTCCGGAATGATACGACATAGGGACCTTTAAGAGAAGAGCCTACTCCTTTTTAAAAGGCCTGCAAAGCATTTGCATTTCTTCTGCTCTTGCAGTTGTTCATGGGCGGCGGTAGTCACCATCAGGTGAGCCGCATGCTTGTTTGCCCATTCTTCTATAAAAATTCTTCTAAAGCAGTAGAGAGACAAGCAAGTCCTGTTACATGAAACATTTTTGTTTGTTAAAAATTTCAGTTGGAATTTGACGCTGCGGTCATAATAAGTCGCGGTCACATTAATTATAATGCTGTCAAGTAAGTGCTAATCATTAATAGGTATTATTAATTAATTAGCAAACAGAGAAACGTAGGCAGTAAACGTTAACGTTTACTAAGATCATTGCAGTGTGATGAATTAACATCACTTAAACAGAGGGTTAATCAAAGGATGCCATAGATCTCTAATTAATCCACGTGTAATATCCTGCTCAAAGGATGGGATAGAGCGTAGACAAGCGTGCTAGAACTAATATATATTATAAAGCTTGTCAGGGATGGTTAATTATATAAATTAAATTGTAAAGTAAGGTTAATAAAGGGAGAAATCTATAAAATAAACACGCCATTACATATATAATTGAAGAATAAAATAAAACACAAGAATGCCACAAAGCACGGTCCTGTTACCTGCATCAATCAACTTCCTGCATCTCTTTCCTATCTTACCATATTTTAAAGAGGGTCCGCCCTACAGTCTGTTTACTGTTAATGTCTGCAATTTGACAACCTTTCTTCCCCATTGGTTGTCGATTCTTCGAGCTATATGACCGGCCTATTGCTACTTCAGCTTAATAATTCGTAAGACAATGTCGCTTCATGTGGTACGTAGGTCACGCAATAAGTTTAGAGATATACAAAAAGTATTCTAGACGCTATTAATATTTATTTTACATCTTTTCAAGTTATTCTTCATCGTGATCTATACAAAAAGTTCCATTTGACTAAACAAACTCTGAAAACACTTTTGCCAGTCTTGATCTGACAGGTCGGAAATCGCTTCTTCGTAGGCAGTTACGGCTTCTTTGGAGCTTGAAAAAACTTGCTTTTTATCATGCGCATGCATGCGCGGCGGTTTGTTTTTAATTTTACAAATGGCTGTGTAAGTCCGGCGGTGATTGGTCGCATGTTTTATCGCACGACGCAGTCACTCGCTCCTTAACTAGAGAGCGGTTGCGTCATCGGTCTGTATAAAAGGCACTTGTTTTGGCACGCCGCTCACTTAGCGGTTAGCCACCGTAGAGTCTATATCACCTGAGGATGCCTCGTGTAGAGGCGAAACACGTGTCGTATTATCGTCAGTGGTGTGTCTTTCCTAGTGTAGTGGTATTGGGAGTAGCGGTGCTGGGATTAGTGGTGACGGGGATAGTGCACGCAATTGAGGGAGGGCGGGAGGTGCTCTTCATACTAGGTAAGACACATCATTTTATTTTATAACGCGGATATTTGCGAAGTAAATTTTTCTAAAAGCTTTTATATAATGGATTTCCTTAAAGTAACGCCTGATTCTAGTAATTAGAACTTTGTTTTTTTTTTAATATTGAGCAATTGGCTTATGGAGTTCTCTCTATACAAATAAATAAAATTGAAGTGTCTGTTTGTAATGTTAAAATAACAGCCTTTTACTAAATGCATATGAAAGTATATGCGGTACTTATAACAAAAACACAATTTTTAAAATTTTTGTCTGTCTGTCTGTTTGTTCCGGCTAATCTCCGAAACGGCTGTACCGATTTCGACGGAACTTTCACTGGCAGATAGCTGATGTTCTAAGGAGTAGCTTAGGCTACTTATATTTGAGAAAAAGAATTAGGGCTCTGAGCAATATAATTAAAACCCTAAATTACACGCAGGCGAAGTCGCGGGGAACAGCTAGTTTATAAAGAAATTTGCTTTTTAGAAAAATATAACACAGGTGCGTTTCATTTTTAAATTTCAAGCATCTCAAAACTTATTAGTGACCCACGTAACCAGAATAATTGAAATATAAGTTTAAAATATTTTTTATGTTATAGTTAAATTATAATTAAAGCCATAATATTCCTAACTCGGCGATATGTTATATATTTTTAACCTAATCTTTTATGTGGTAGAACTATGCTGCAGCAATATAATCGTTGTAGAATGAATGTAGTCAGCTCGACCGAGGAAGCACCACGCTCTCACAGAATACCAGCGCAAAATAGCAGCTCAATGCTGCTTTGCTTCGTATGGTGAGTGTAGAGAACCGAATTATTCCATCTTAGTGCTCGGTGGTGACAACTCATCTGTATTTTGATTCTTAATCAAGTCTATGGGCCACAGCATTTACTTATCATCAGG
Source organism: Parnassius mnemosyne (assembly GCA_963668995.1). Classification (NCBI taxonomy): domain Eukaryota; kingdom Metazoa; phylum Arthropoda; class Insecta; order Lepidoptera; family Papilionidae; genus Parnassius; species Parnassius mnemosyne. Next base: position 38,485,534 of record CAVLGL010000057.1, on the reverse strand, counting down.
TGAACTGTGTGCTTGTTTGTCGCCCTTATTCTTATATAAAATATTCATGTGTCTGTATACTCTAATCTTTATGCATAGTTTTGACCAAACAATCGTTAAATGGGAATATTCGATATTCCCATTTAACATACCGCATAACAATCTGCTTGACACGTTCTTTTTTTTATTATTTTCAAAATCTTCTGCTAGACGGACATACATGCATGTTGATTGTAAAAGATTTAAGTTGCATATGTGTGCGTGGTTTCAACTTCTTTTCAGCGTCTCTTAAAATGCACGTCATGTTCTATCCATCCTTGTTTCCTTTTGTCTGGGGTTATGCAATGTTGAGCTCTACATTTACCGTTGTTGTCAATCATAGAATTGCTATCATGCTTTAGATACAAATACATTTTTAATGAAATATCTCCTACTTTCATATTTTCAATACGAAGTTTCTTTTGTAGTTTATTTTCCGGTCAAAAACGTAATTCTGAAACGGCAACAGACATGCTATTTCAAAACAGATATTTTAATAATTTGTGTTAAGAAGTAAATATATTTCAATTTAATTCATTTTATTTCAAATTATAATAACTTCATTTTCAAATACATATTTCGAGCCGTCGAGTTACCCCTTTTTAATTTGAACTCATTTACATTCTAACAAATTTGATAATGGTTCATTTCAACAAGGATTCTTCGAATCTTACAACAGCTGTTCACAAAATAAAATATGTCCGAAGTAAAATTCATAAACGCCTAATGTTACTACGGTACCGTCAGTCCAAGTTTTTATTATGCAACTGGACAGAATCCCAAATCAGAATTTGTTCAATTTGTTCGTTCGCTAGATACTCTAACTTCGAAATGCTTTATGTTTTTTACGTCTTTGCCTACGTTATATAAATATGAATCATAGAATATCGATATCTTGCTAACAGTTTTCAAGCACAGCATATTACAAGCGGTAATATTAAAAATTTTGTACAACCGACTTAAATATAAATTAAATGAGAAGATTTAATGTAGTGGAAGTCAATTAAATACGCATTATTAAAGAGAATCCAAAAACTACTAATTAGATCTGGATTGAATTTATATAGGACCACATGAAAAACACTAGCTTTGCTTTCAAATAAAAAAAGAATCGTTAAAATCGGTTCACCTAGAAAAAATATCCGAGGTAATAAACATAAAATAAATTCACAACAGCCAATACTGAAAATACATGTTATTGCATAAAAGTTTCTTTAATTAATAATATATTGTGAATAGGAAATTGATCTCTTTTTAATAGTAAAATGCTGTAATTTGCTCAACCGACCTTTACTTGATCTCTAAATTTTACAACGACGACAGGTACAACATTTTTTTTTAAACATACCTACACAGCTTACGGACTAATATTGGCATGAGAACTGCTAATATAATTTGACAGGCGCTTCAACATGCCCCCCGGCGTTGAAAGTCTACCTTTCAACCAGATTCTTCAGGTTCAGGAAGCGGACAAATTTTGCTAAATGATCGGCGAACTATACCAGTCGATGTTTTGATATCCGCCACCCTTGATACGCCGTCCGAGCCTGGATGGACTGCGACGATGCGACCCATCTTCCACTTTAATGGCGGTGAATTCTCCTCTTTTAGGAGTACCAGTGAATTTAACTTCAAAGAGCCTTTACAGGAACGCCATTTCATCCGCAGTTGAAGCTCTGATATATATTCCTTGCTCCATCTAGCCCAAAAATGTTGACGTAATTGTTCTATTCGTTGAAATCGGGTTAAAGAGCTTACGGAATGATCTTTATAATCTGGTGTCGGCAAGGAAGTCAAGGGGCGTCCAACCAAAAAATGACCGGGCGTTAGTGGTAGCAAGTCTTCAGGATTCGTTGACAAAGGTGTGAGTGGTCTGGAGTTAAGTATAGCCTCAATTTGTATTAATGTGGTATTTAGTTCCTCGTAAGTCACATTACAATTGCCCAGCACTCTAACTAAATGATATTTAATGCATTTGACACCAGCTTCCGCAAGCCCAGCAAAATGGGGAGAATAAGGCGGTATGAAATGGAAATTAATTCCTTCATTTGCCATTACCTCAGATAAAGAATTACAATACGTCCTAATAAATTTTGAAATGTCATTGTATGCGCCTACAAAGGAGGTACCATTATCCGAATAAATATTAAGAGGTTTCCCTCTTCTAGACATAAATCTGCGCAAAGCTAATATGAAGGTATTGCTAGTTAAATCACCCACTAATTCAAGATGAATTGACTTAGTCGCGAAGCAAATAAAAATAGCTATATACACCTTTACAATTTTACAACCACGGCCATGGCGAGAAACAGATTGAATTGGTCCCGCATAGTCTAGTCCAATATTTTGAAATGGAAAACCAGAAAGGATGCGTTGGTGTGGTAGGTTGCCCATTATTGGAGAGATCATTTTCCTAATATTAATAAAACGCAGCACATAAGCAACGGTCCGATTTAATCTAGTATATTTAGAAAAGCGTTTAAATTCAATTGATTTATTCCCACCTAAATCTTCATTGTTGCTAGAATGAAGTATTCCGTGGAGGATAACATTTGACGATTTAATCTCAGGCAACTCGTGATTAATACTTAAGAAATTTGCAGGCCAGTGAGAGACCTCTTTCTTTAAAAATTCAGGTCCTGACCACCACTTACCCATGGATGAAATATCCTTACAACTCACACCGCGAGAAATATGATCGGCCGGATTACACTCTGTTGGGACATGCCTCCACTCGCAATTTCCAGTCTTCTCTAATATTTCAGCAACCCTATTTCTGACAAAGGGTTGTAGCTTGCTAGGTAACACCTTTAACCATCCTAACACGATGGACGAATCTGTCCAAAAGAAAGTGCGCTTAGCCTGTTGTCTCAGCGATGCTACAACCTTTTGGTAAAGGCGAGCTCCAACAAGTGCACCACAAAGTTCCAGTCTTGGGATTGTTATAGGTTTAAGCGGCGCGACACGACTTTTCGCCATCAATAATTGAATTAAAACCTCACCCTGATCATTAACACTACGCACATATAAACAGGCGCCATATGCTCGCTCAGAAGCGTCCGAGAAAATATGAAATTCAAACCAACTAGGCGAGTCACAAATAACACGACGTGGAATACGTAGAGTATTTAATTTAGGTAAATCGACTATTATCTCAGCCCACATCTTGCTGATTTCTGGCGTCAACTGCTCATCCCATGACAGCTTGAGCAGCCACAACTGTTGAAGAAGCATTTTCATCTTAATTACACAGGGAGATAGAAGTCCTAGTGGATCAAAAATCTGAGAAATCACAGATAACATATCACGCTTTGTTCTACCTGAGAATAGCCCTCCTATAGGGAAACAAAGTTGGTCAGTATGTGATTGCCAACCAAGGCCTAAAGTTTTAGTCGGTTCAAAGCCACCAATATTCAAATCAAGCGGAGAAATATCATTTTCACTAACCAGTTGAGATTCATTCGACTTCCACTTTCGCAAAACCATATGAGCTGATGCAAGTGTGGAAGTCACTTTACGGCGCAAATCTGTAACCTCGTTAATATCATCCCCTCCCGTTAGCAAGTCATCAACGTAAAAATCGTGAATGATCACTTGAGCAACCTTGTCATCGGTACACTCTAAGCCTAATTGTTGGAGGCACCTAGTTGCCAAAAAGGGAGCACTAGAGGTGCCGTAAGTCACGGTGTTAAGTTGATAAGCTTGAAGCTGTTCTGAAGGGTTATCACGCCAGACAATTTGTTGCAAATAGCGGTCATCGGGATGAATGACTATTTGCCGGTACATTTTCTCAACATCAGCTGTGAGAACGTATTTGTGTAGCCGAAAGCGTAAAAGAATGGACAAAAGGTCGTCCTGTACCACGGGACCTACCATCTGTATATTATTCAAGGAAACACCCGAAGAAGTCGGACTGCTAGCATTGAAAACGACTCTTAATTTAGTAGTAGTACTACTTTCCCGAAGCACACCGTGATGTGGTATAAAATGCATCTTACGTGGTAAATTATCATTCTCACATTTCTCCATATGACCCAGACTTTCATACTCTGACATAAATTCTTTATACATTTCATAGATCTGAGATTGACCTGCTAACCTGCGCTCTAGCGATAGTAAACACTTTTTAGCTCGTGGCCAAGAATCACCTAATACGTCAGGATTATGTTTTAAGGGTATCCTCACGCAAAATCGACCATTTGCCAGTCGCGTGGTGTTTTTTAAAAAGTGTTCTTCGCATAATTTTTCTTCGTTTGAATAAAGAGACGCAGGGCTTACCTCTTCGAGGTGCCAGAAGCGTACTAATTGTTTTTGTATATCTTCATCTAAATCTTTACTAGCCTCATCTTGAAATATTCTTGTAAAATTACATTTAATAAAGTTAACCCCTTTCTTTACATATCTATAATCTATCGGACCTGATACTAACCATCCTAAGCTAGTTTCACAAAGAATCGGCTGACCGTCCCCTAATTTTAATCTCTGCGTTCCTATTAAGTCCCAAAAGACATCAGCACCTATAAGCATGTCAACGGGAGCAGGTGAGTGAAAATTAGGATCTGCCAGAGAAATATTAGATGGAATTTTTAAGTTTGACAAATTAACATATCTAGTAGGTACATTTTGGGTTATTGATGGTAGGACAAAACAATGAAGATTACTAGAGAAGTTATCATTCAATGATTTTATCGATACCTTACAAATCTTCTTGATGTGTGCCGAAGCATTATTAATACCGACTACCGACTGATTTACATTTTGAGCGGGCAAACCTAGCCTTTGATATAACTCTTCAGTTATTAAACAAGCGTTACTGCCACTATCAAGAATAGCACGAGCAATATATGGACAACCATTCTTACCTATAACTTTAATTAATGCCGTCGATAACAATACGTCGCCTTGTTCACTACACGATGCAGTGCCTACCTTTGCGGATAATGACAGATGTGCGTTAGAATTGGATGACAACTGTGAGCCTGTCGAACTGTTTGTTTGTTCGAAATGACCTTGCATAACGGGCTTATTATTACCACTACTCGTGTTAGATGTATTAATATCTGTAATTGGTTTTGACTGGTAATCTGCGACGTGCACGAGAGTGTTATGCTTTCGGTGGCATATTTTGCATCCTGGCTTTTTGCAGTGATTTGCATAATGTCCTGAATTAAGACAATTGAAACATACTTTATACTCTGGCAGTAACTGTAGACGCACATCGTTACTTAATCCAAGAAACTGAGGACAACTGCTTAACTTATGGTCACCCTTACATTTAGGACACAGTTTGGCGGAAAAGGCCGAACCGTTTTTATTACCGGTATCCCGCACTGAAACCATTGCCTTAACTTTTGGAGCATATTTTATAGAAGAATTTAAACGGTTAGTAGCACCAGAATTAGACATTTCTAGTGTTTCGATTAAATCGGCTCGATTTTTTAAAAACATCAAAAATATATCGAACGTAATAGGTGTATCTTTCTCCAAACGACCTTTAGACTCTTCCCATTCACGATATGTCTTAGCATCTAATTTTTGAGTAATAATATGAATGAGAAGTGTGTCCCATTGTTTAGTTGGCTCACCGAGAGATTCTAGTGCACGTAAATTTTTATTTATTTGGTCAATAAGACGTTTTAAGTTGACAGACAATTCTTTATTAATTGGTGCTATATTAAATAAAGCTGTCACGTGATTTTGAATTAGTAGTCTTTTATTATCATATCTATCACATAATATAGTCCATGCGACGGTGTAATTAGCTGCCGAGAATTCGATTGACTGTATTACCACAGCAGCGGGCCCTTCCAACGACGCTCTCAGATAGTGAAACTTATTTATGTCATCTATCTCGTCATTTGAATGTATGAGGCTCATGAACGTGTCATGAAACTCTAACCAATTATCATAAGAACCATTAAATTTAGGTAGTTGAATAGTGGGCAGTTTAACAAATTTATGATTGCCGGAATGAGAGCCACCGTCACTGCTTACGTCATCTGACTTAATGCAATCTGCTAAGATCCTTTTTGCAAGAGAAAGCGATTTAAAATACAGGGATTCAAAATCAGTTCGTTCTGATATCTGGGCGTCTATATTATCAGTATTACACTCGATGGATAATTGTACCTCATCATATCGTTCATACATTGACTCAATCCTACTAATACGTAATTGCAACTCATTTACCTCAGTAGCAGCCAATGAAGATACCTTCAGTGAATTTAAATAATTTGAAAAAGCTGTTATTTGTCCCTTGTAACTAGCTCGTTTCCTAATTTGCTCCTTATCTTCTGGCATGCTGGCTGGTATTGGAGACTAGTGCAAATGCCTGAAATTTATACAAACAAGAAGTTTATATTTTATAAAATATAATTCATAAGTAGTTTTATACAATTTTGCTTACAGTTGTAAAGAAATGAAAACTAATTCCCTTACTTATTTTTCAAACTCTTAAATAATTAAACAAAATGGTACATGTACTACCTTGATATTTAACTTTATAATTAACAACAATTAAGGGTAACAAATACAATTCAGACCATCAAACAGCTTCACAGGTATGCCTTAGTATGTAATAAATAATATTATGCAATTTTTTCAATTATACACTCTCTTGACTTATTTTTTTTTTTTTAAAAAAACAGTTTAAACCAATAAAGAGAAAAAAAAATTATAATATCGTCAATATAATTTAACTAAGCTTTATAATTTGATTTAATCATGATTTGACGGTTATTAGAAACTATATAAAACAATATTAAATGAATTTTAGCCGATTAAATACTTTAAGTTATACGTAATTATTTTATAGGTAATTTGGTACTAACCTGATAAATTAGCAGTCGATTTACACAAAATACTACCTGATAATGAGTGCTGGGTTAAATAAATTAAATAATAGTCCAATATCTAAGGGGCTAAGACTCCAGATTTCTTGGTTAAATATCTTCACTCCCTCGGTGGTATTTCCACAACGAATATTTAAGACTTCCCAAGCGTATTCCACTAAATAATATCTTGTCCAATTACGTTTTTTCAAATCCGGCTCGAAGGACCATGAATAGGAAATTGATCTCTTTTTAATAGTAAAATGCTGTAATTTGCTCAACCGACCTTTACTTGATCTCTAAATTTTACAACGACGACAGGTACAACATTTTTTTTAAACATACCTACACAGCTTACGGACTAATATTGGCATGAGAACTGCTAATATAATTTGACAGGCGCTTCAACATATTGCAATTGAAATTTCTCCACTTTTGTTACGACAAATGGATATAGACTTAGAAATTTGCTTTATTGGCGTCATCACGCAACATGAAACGGTGATTTAGAAAATTTGACTTACTCATGTTGGTGTCTGTCATTAGTGAAGTGAAATTATATATACATCCCAATACTGGACCTAATTCCTTTTCTGAGAGCGATATGGAAAAATTAGTCAGCCACGCTGCTCGATTGCGAGTAAGAAGTACTTCGACTACGTGTTTCTTTTATGAAACTGATTTATGATGAAGAACGAACATATCGTCCACCTGAATATAAGCCTCTACTGCAGCCTATGGCCAATATCAAAAAAGAAGACTATAGAAGTGTTGTTACTTCCGAGGATATTTTTTTGAATAACATATTCACAAACAACCCTTAGAGTTGCCACCCCTTACCTCATTTAATCAATCCTTATCTTATTAAACGTATTTATGGACTTTATTTCATTCATTCTATTCTAGTTCAAACTCAGCGAAAGTAATAAATCTATCCAATTTAAACCGATTTCTTCGGTTTATGACTTGACTCCACAGTAGTAAAAACTTAAGGCGTTGCAATTCCCGAACTCGAAGGTGTCTGAATAAATGTATAAATTACGAGCTTACAAAAGTGTAGAAAGCGTATGTGAGAGTTTAAGAATCGAATTCTTCATTATCTTCATCATCATCAAGCCTGTGAATATCTACTATTCACTCTATTCACTACTGGCCACGGGAACTTTACATACACTTTGTATTAATATTATACTGCTAGTTCATTAATTTACACATACATTCATTTATTTTTCGTTCATTCATTCATTCGTTTATCAGTTCATTCCTTCATTCATTACATCCTATTAAAGTCAACTGCTGAACATAGGCCTCCTCCATACATACATTGCCTCATTGGAAAATATTTTGCTGCCATCTCAATCACAGTTTCCCTATTATTATTGAGTTAAGATCAGGAAGACGCTGCTGCCCATCTCCTGTTTTATTTTCCTCCACTCGTGGAATGATATGGGGTAGTCGAACACTGAATACTGCTACGCGCTACTCATACATTCATGTTCCCTATCACCGCCAAATACAAACAATTACCAATTTCATTGGCGGCGACTGGGATTGAACCCGGGTTGCTGGCGTACTGTAAAGTTTATGTCGAGCCCTTAGCCCCTCCGCTACAATACTATAATTCAACAAACAGAAAAGATCGAAGAACGTGTTAGTATCTAAAATGAATTTTCCTTGTCTGTTTTCTAACTCTTTCTGTATAGTTGTCTATGTTTGACCCTTATGGTGTTTTGTAAATAGCAAGATGCTGGTAAAGTGAACTCTAGTAATTTTTGGGATGTTCCAAATGAAAACAAAAGGTAATTGGAAGGTTATTTTTTTAAATAGAAATTTTTACTTTATGAAAATGTAGTGACAAAGGAACTTACAGTGCACCTGATGGTAAGTGGCTGCTGCAGTCCGTGGATTCCCGCAGCCGACTTCAAGCAACGAAGGCTACAAATGCGTTGTCACTTCTGAGGACTGAGATGGAATGTCTCACAGTATGAACTTACAGTGCAGCTGATGGTAAGTGGCTGCTGCAGTCCGTGGACACCCGCAGCCGACTTCAAACAAAGAAGGCTACAAATGCGTTGTCACTTCTGAGGACTGAGATGGAATGCCTCACAGTATGAACTTACAGTGCAGCTGATGGTAAGTGGCTACTGCAGTCCGTGGACACCCGCAACCAACTTCAAACAAAGAAGGCTACAAATGCGTTGTCACTTCTGAGGACTGAGATGGAATGCCTCACAGTATGAACTTACAGTGCAGCTGATGGTAAGTGGCCGCTGCAGTCCGTGGATACCCGCAGCCGACTTCAAACAAAGAAGGTTACAAATGCGTTGTCACTTCTGAGGACTGAGATGAAATGTCTCACAGGCTCTACTTATACTGGCTCTCTATACTCTTCATACCAGAATACAGCAGTGCAGGCATTGCTACTTGGCGGCAGTAATAGTTAAGATGGTACCTACCTAGACGGAGTCTTAAACTGACAGAGATTCCTACCATATAGTACGAGTATTATTTTATTATTCCATGAGTGGAGTAAGTTAAGACAGGAGATGGGCAGTAGCGTCTTTCTGAGCTCAACTTAATAATAATAGGAAAACTATGAATGGGATGGCAGCAAAATATTTTCCTGTGAGGCAATGTATGTATGGAGGAGGGATATGTTCAGCAGTTGACTTTGATAAGATGTAATGAATGAATTAATGAACCAATAAACTAATGGACGAATAAATGAATGAACGAAAAATAAATGAATGTATGTGTAAATTAATGAACTAGGAGTATAATATTATTACAAAGTGTATGTAAAGTTCCTGTGGCCAGTAGTGAATAGAGTGAATAGTAGATATTCACAGGCTTGATGATGATAAAGATAATGAAGAATTCGATTCTTAAACTCTCACATACGCTTTCTACACTTTTGTAAGCTCGTACTTTATACGTTTATTCAGACAGCTTCGAGTTCGTAAATTGCAACGCCTTAAGTTTTTACTATTGTGGAGTCAAGTCATGAATCGAAGAAATCGTTTTAAATTGGATAGATTTATTACTTTTGCTGAGTTCGAACTAGAATAGAATGAATGAAATAAAGTCCATGAATACGCTTAATAAGATAAGGATTAATTAAATGAGGTAAGGTTGTTTGTGAATGTGTTATTCAGAAAAAAAAATCCTCGGAAGTAACAACACTTCCATAGCCTTCTTTTTTTGATATTGGCCATGGACTGCAGTAGAGGCTTATATTCATGTGGACGATATGTTCGTTCTTCATCATAAATCAGTTTCGTAAAAGAAACACCTATTCAAAGTTCTTCTTAGTCGTAATCAAGCAGCGTGGCCGACTGATTTCTCCATATCGCTCTCAGAAATGGAAAGAGGTCCAGAAGTCAAATATTCTAAATCACCATTTTATGTAGCGTGATGACGCCAATAAAGCAAATTTCTAAGTCTATGTCTATTTGTCGTAACGCTAGTGGAGAAATTTCTATTGCAAGATATTTTTTAAATAAAGAAATTTTTATACAATTGTGGCGGCGCTGTCGTCGCGCCACAAGCGAAACACATCGAAGCCTAAATCGCGCTAACAAAGTTCCGAAGTTAAAGTAGTATATATAGAAAAGTTCCGAACTACATACAACTCGGTGCGTTGGCCGCTCCCCGGGCAGAACACCTTGCCCGTTGGGAGATCTCCCCTTTTCCTTCCACCCGCTACAGTGGTGACCAACCTACGTAATATGTACACGCAACCAACAACCTTCAGAATACTACAACTTCTCAAGCTTTCGACATCGTCCTCAAGTACCCCATTCATTCGCTCTCGAACAGATATTGTCTGCAGTCTTCATATTCTGCAAGCCATCTAGCTTTACAAAGGTTCATCACAGAACTGGAATAATAATGCTTCCTGTTCCTTCTAGCTACTCTCTGCGCTACAGTGTTCGGCATGTCTCTGAGCCTTACTGCTTGCCTCTGCTTCACGGCACTCTCGCAGATTACTTGCCTTCTTCTAGACTCACCACAGACTACAAGGCAATCCCTGGCACTTGCTCCGGCTTATCGTTCTCACCGGCATCACCTGCGAGTGCGTAGTACGGCATGCATTATACACCGGCATATCGTTCGCACCGGCATCACTTGCCCTTACGCACACAACATGCATTCCCCATCGGCATTAAGGACGCACCGGCAATTGGACTGCAATATCGACCTTCGGTCTTAGCAGGGGGGTGATGTGGCGGCGCTGTCGTCGCGCCACAAGCGAAACACGCTAAAGCTTAAATCGCGCTAACAAAATTCCGAAGTTAAACAGACAGGGATTCATACCATATAGTATTATTTACTCGTATAGTATTTAGAATAATATCCTAAACTTTTATAAGTGATAGAACCACGCTGCTGCTATGATATGGTTGTATCATTAATGGATTGGCTCTATCCGGGAAGGATCACGCACTCAACAATAAAAAAACAGCTTAATACTGCTATTTTTGGTATGGTGAGTGAAGAAACTGAGAGACCCTTTTTACTGGAAGCGAGGAACTACTTCTTAGTCCTTGTGTTTTTAAGTGAAGATAAATATAAATGTCTATGGTACAATCCGGTGGACTGTATGCTCGTTAGTCAACTGTATTCTATCAAAAACAAAATGGAAATCACTAGTCAAAATATGTTTTCTGGTTGGAGATAGGAAAATTTAATATTATTAATACAGTCTATTGTTTAAGAATATCTTTTGATAGTTTTGTGTTTACAGTTAAAACATTTATTGTTTGACTTTAATATTTTTTTATAGGAGAGGGGGCAAACGAGCTTGCGGCTCACCTGATGGTAAGTGACTACCGCCGCCCATGAACAACTGCAACACCAGGGAGGGAATTGCAGATGCGTTGCCAGCCTTTTAAAAAGGAGTACGCTCTTTTCATGAAGGTCCCTAAGTCGTATCGGTCCAGAAAAATCGCTGATGGTAATCGATTCCACAAGGAAGTCGTGCGAGGAAGAAAACATCTTCTAAATCGCACAGTGGTGGAACGCCAATCATCCAGATGGTGTGGATGGTATCGGGAGTTCTGCCGCGATGTGAATTCGTGAAATTTGGCGGCTGGGATTAATCCGAACAATTCCTCAGAGCACTCCTCCTGGTAGATGCGAAAGAAAATGCAAAGGGATGCAACATCTCTTCGCAGTTTCAATGAATCGAGCCGATCGGAAAGGGCTCGGTCGTCGACGATTCGAGCCGCTCTGCCTTGAATGCGGTCAATTGGAAAGAACTAGCACTGGGGAGCCCCTGCCCAGAGATGGGAACAGTATTCCATGTGAGACCGAACCTGCGCCTTGTAAAGTTGCAGGCGGTGTGCCGGAATGAAATACTGTTCCGCTCTGCTGAGCACGCCAAGCTTTTTAGAGGCCAATTTGGCCTTCTCTTCCAAGTGACTACGAAACTGCACGTCACTCGATATGTCGACTCCGAGGATACCGATACTGGCTGAGGCAAGAAGGGGAGTGCCTTGAAACTGAGGAAATACGACAAAGGTGTTCTTTTTAACGGTAAACGCGCAAACTTGTGTCTTCTGAGGATTAAACTGGACTAGATTTTTTGCAATATCCAGACTAACGGCCAACGCCTCCCCCTTGGACTCTACTGCCTCCGCCCATCTATAGGTCAGGTAGACCAGAAGATCACCAGCTGATCGACCCCGACGAAAACCGTATTGGCGGTCACTAATCAGCTGGTGATGCTCAAGGCATCGGATGAGCTGGCAGTTAATAATGGATTCCATTATTTTGGAGAACAAGGAGGTGATCGCGATAGGCCTATAGTTGGATGGGTCTGAGCGGTCGACTTTTTTAGGGATCGGGTGGACAAAAGCTGTCTTCCATGAATTCGGGACTACGCCTTGGGAGTAGGAATACCGGAAAAGACGCGTTAGGACCGGTGCCAACTCCGGAGCACACGTCCTCAGCACAATTGGGGGGATTCCGTCAGGCCCACTCGACTTCTGGATGTCCAGGGAGAGCAGTGCTTTGCGAACCGAGCGCTGTGAGAACAGCACATCCGGCATGGAGCACTCACACCGCGGAATGGTCGGCGGTGTATTCCCCCCGTCATCAAGAGTCGAGTTGGACGGGGAGCCAAAAAGGTCGGCTTTGTCTTTTGCGTCTTGGGCCAGTGAGTCATCCTCCCTGTGCAGAGATGGGATCCTCCCTTGGCGAGAGATCAGAATGCACGGGTTCCCGAAGGAAGGCGAACTAGTTTCTCGCCAATTCTGCTTATGTGCTCTGACTTTGCCTTGGCAATAACTCTTTTGAAGGACCTGGAAGCGAAGTTATACTTCTTTTTAAGTGTGCTGGTGTTTACATCCCGAGTGGCCGAAGCCGCAGCCCAGGCTTGATAACACTCCTGCTTACTGCGTAATGCAGTCTTACAGGAGCGACCAAACCAAGGCTGAGATCTGCTTACGATGGGTACCACAGATGATGGAGTAAATAGTTCCATTCCCTGTAGCACCACATCAGTGACAGAGTCAGCAACAGCGCTGGGATCATCCGGCGAGATGCAAACCCGCCCCCATGGGTAGGATGCAAAGAAAGACCGCATTCCGTCCCAATCCGCCGACCTGTAATGCCAAACACGGCGGCAACCTGCAGAACGCAACCGCGAAGAGAGCGTGAGTGGCACCATACTCCGGATCAGACAATGGTCCGAAGAGCCGAGAGGGGCATCGACGGAAATCTGATATTCGTCCGGATGAGAGGTCAGCAGAAGGTCCAACAGGGAAGGTGTATGATCCTCCACATCTGGAATCCGCGTAGGCGAAGTAACCAGTTGTGTCAGACCATATGCCAAGGCAAAGTCATAAACAGATCTCCCCGCATGATCGGTTAAACGTGAACCGAGCCATTGGCCATGGTGGGCGTTAAAATCGCCAAGGATCACAATCTCTGCGGATGGGACCTGATGTAGCAAGGAATCTGTAGCCATTTGGACGTGGTCGATGAGTCAGTCTGTTTCGGCATTACCGCTATGGGACCTATAGAGGCACCCGTAGACGCGCGGATGGTCGTCGCTGTCTACACGTAGCCAAAGGATGGACAGGTTTGAACCTTCAAGACTGCCGAGGCGTCGAGAACAGATGTCCTCTCTGACATACACGTAAACTCCAGCCCGAGGCACAAAGGAATACTCCAATTTGTACCCCGGGCAGGAGAGATACGAAATATCAGCCGGAGAGGAAACCTGCGTCTCGGTCAGAAAGAGCAAGGCCGGCTTCGCCGTCTCGAGATGGTAGTGGACGGGGTTTAGGTTAGAGTGATGTCCCCTGATGTTGCAGAAATTCACGGATAGCGTGGCAGAGGTCGCCTTGGTGTTAGTGCTCAGTTTGCCCCGAGCAGTTATGTTTTTGAGCGGAATTTTGAAGAATACGCGGGGCAGCCTGAGCACCCACGCTCAGGATCGGAATAACATGGTCGTGGATGCTCAGCGAGGGATTCTCCAGAAGTACTGGTACCCTCCTGGGGTAGTCTATCGTGTAATTCCGCTACCATGTTGAAGGGGGGGGGGGGGGGGATTGGGCCTCCGGCCACCTGCACTCACCAGATGAAACGCAGAAGCAGAGCTTCTACTTCACGCCGGTATTCTGTGAGGTCGTGGTACCAACCCGGCTCGAGCCGGCCCATACGTGCAACAGCAAAACTGCTGCTTGGCTCTACCACCGTTTAATATTGATAATATCGAATTTAAACAAACCTTGAATATTCCAGGGACATAACATACAAAGGCCTAACGTGTAGCCAATTAGACGATGTTTTGTAGAGAACATGGCTAAAAGCTTTGCATACTGAATTTTCATTCTAATTGCTTAAGTGTTTGTATATCGAGGGTAGAACGCGTGAGTGGAACTAATGTAGGCCCGAAATTTATATTGCAGTTCATTATCTTCGGGAGTTCCTTTTACTACTTTTATTTAACTGAAATTACACCCTTAATTTCTCTTCTTGATCTTATTTGACTGTAGTTTATTTTAATGCATATGTTACGCATTAAAATAACAGATAATCTATATATAGAATCTTCACAATTGTGAACCTATTCTAATGAATATTTTTTTTATTAAATAAGCAATACGAATATGAACAGTTTCATTTAAACATGGAGGAAAATTTCGTCCTCTCATTTGATTTAAAAATGGGGAGTAATTTTTTTATGTAACTATTTAGACTATATTCCAGTTATTTTACCTTGTCTTTGTTTTATTTATTAGTGAAATAACCAGAAAGGTCAAATAATATAACTTTTTAAAAATTAAAAACCTACCGCAGGGTATCTTGTTCGTTCTTTCCAGGATAGAGGTATATTTTTCCGAACCTGTGGTAAAGCTTCAAAGACTTTCATTAAGTATTCCTGTAATATATATTGAATAAAAATTATTCCATTCTAATAAACCGTCACGTTACCGTTACAGCCTATTAATGTCGACTGCTGAAAATACACTTCCCCCATAGATTGCTTCATAGAGAGGATATCTGTCATAGTTCGCACGCTTGTCAAGCGGGTTGGCAACCGCAGTTTATTTATTATTTTTAGTCCTCTATCTCCTGATTATTTTCCTCTGTCGCCTCTTAAGACCCGCACGATATGGGGTAGTTGATATTCTTACACTGCACGCCAAAATATATGACGGCACCTGCACCGCTGTAGGTGCGGTGGCGTCGGTCTAGCTAAACAGAATTCTTGTAAACGACACGTGTACCGCACACGTGCGGCATTGCACCTGCGTTGCCGCCCGTCCTGCTTGTATAAAACGGACGGAGCGGCCACCGTTAAGGCAGTCTTGGCTCTGACGTTTAACGGCGCGCTTGTCGCATTCCGTTACTAGTTTATCCTCGACTCGTTGGATAAGTAATTCGTGTAAACGAATTAATTATTATTCCTTACTATAAAATCAGTCTCTGTACTATACCCATTATACTTCCGACATCAGATGTGGGATAAAGTCCCCATTTTTGCCCACATACAATCTTCGAATAGTATGAGGATTATTACATTTGTGAAAGACTATAATGCATTCTGCATTGATGATTCTGTTTTTATGTTAAAAACCGTAATGAAATCTGCTGTCCTACTTACGATATTGTCGTATCATTAAAGTGTGGAGAAAAGATAAAGTGAAATTATTTAAGCCAAAAGATAAATCCTTTTTGTTCGATTTGTATTAAAAGTACCATCAAGTATTTTCATTATTTCTGACGTACTTAAATATGTTAACAAATGGAAGAAATGTCTGAGGCTTTCTAGACGAGTCATCATTTGCATTGAATAAAAAATTAACTTGGTCAAGTTTTGTTGTAATTTGATAGTTCATGCGAAACATGATTATCATCTGTTATATTTTGAAATCCAAAACGTTTAAGCGATGTACTAAAACAAAGGATTAACTTTAACATGCTAGGAATTGAAAATAATAAGTGACATTTTTGTGTTCTAATGTGTTGATCATTGTTGCAGATTGCTCCGAATACTGTGTGGTCGACAAGATTGGGGTTTGATGTCTAGGGATTCGTAGAAGTCTCTACAACAATGATCAATGAGGAAGACGTTGTGATAGCTAATCGAAAATGGTTAGGTACGGCCGAGCGCTGGTTAGATTGAGCCTACACCGCTACAGTCGCTTACTTATCGGCTGATTTTACGGCAGGGCAATTCAAGTGGCCGCCGAACAAATGGTGCTTAGGCGCTGTAAATGGACGGCTTTCGTAGATTTTACGCAGTTGCCTCCTTCGCTTCGAGATATGTTGTGGTATCTGTCTCTATACATAGTTTCCATTTTTTTTTGCAATGTTTTCAAGTGTCATACAATTGCCGTTTCTTAAGAGAATATGTGATGAATTTCGGAAGCTCAGAATTCCATGGTTCGTAATACATTTATCGCGATTTCTTTTAATTTTGCAAAGCAGTGTGACGATTCGCTAGCGCTAGTATGGCGCGACGGCTTGCTGGCGCGAATGTGGCACGAACGCAGCAGGACGAAAAGCTATAGTGCGCTTACCTGGAGGTAGCCATATCGGCGCGTTCCAGACTTAAATGAAGTCTGGTATGGTCGACTGTTGTAATATTTAACAAGAGTTAATATCTGTTAGCAGGTGGTGATAACTGATAGACCATATGCTGTTCACTGTCAACCGCACGAGGACGTGCGACAGTCAGGAGTAGCCGCGTCTGTGCATCTAGAAAATACTAGAGACGTTGCAACACTCTAGCGAAGTAATTATTCTATTGCAGGAAAGGAACATGAAGTTGCAGGGAGTCTGGTCTGTGCTGCATTGGGATATGTGCCGAGTTGCTGTTGGTTTACATACTTAGGTGTTATCGTGTCACTACGTCCCTCACGATACACTTTTGTGTGATTATGACGGGGACATGTTTGCAGTATGGTTGGTCTGTAACTGTTCTATACTGAATTGAAAAAAAAGAGAGTAAGAAAAAAAATGTGGTTCTTACTATCATTGCAGGGCTTTGTGCCGGTCCAGTGATATAGCTATAGGGAATAGTGATTCCGGACTAGCAAAAACAGTACTTAAAAAAAAAGAGAAAATAGAATAAGCTACGGACTAATCATTCCGGTCTAACATAAAGATGATTAAAGTTTTGTAGGGCTTACTACCGGAATAAAACTGACTGTCACCCAAATCTGGAGGGTCAATATAGACCGGACCAGACGCTGTTATGTCAGGATAGTCGAACGATGTTTTTTTGTCTACAGATAACTAAAATTGTGATGGAGCGCGTGCGAGGACGCACGCATGTCAGTATGGCCGTGACGGCACCTGCACCGCTGTAGGTGCGGTGGCGTCGGTCTAGCTAAACAGAATTCTTGTAAACGACACGTGTACCGCACACCTGCGGCATTGCACCTGCGTTGCCGCCCGTCCTGCTTGTATAAAACGGACGGAGCGGCCGCCGTTAAGGCAGTCTTGGCTCTGACGTTGAACGGCGCGCTTGTCGCATTCCGTTACTAGTTTATCCTCGACTCGTTGGATAAATAATTCGTGTAAACGAATTAATTATTATTCCTTACTATAAAATCAGTCTCTGTACTATACCCATTATACTTCCGACATATACATATAAAGAATAATATACGTATTAACTTACCAAAAAATTCTATTTCTAGTTTAAACAAACTTATAACCTGAAACTAAAGTAGAACGCATAACAAAATATATAAGTTTTAATATTTACCTCAATTCCTCGGAATAACTGACTATAAAATAAGTTGCCTTTAAAGAAGTGATTTAAAAATAGCGAGCATCGTAAAAGCTGTTTAAAAAGCCTACTTGAGCATGGAACAAGCAAGCAGAGATGGGGAGATTTCATTTGCTTAAAAAAGTTAGTTCACCTGAGCATTTCGATTTCACTGTTGACTTAAAACACCGTAAAAGTAAAATGTTCATACGATCTGCGTAGTAAAGCAAAAAAAGGTTTTAACACAAGAAAGCTAAAGGTAAATTATATTTGTTTTTGATAGAATATATTTGTAGTAGGTAGTGGAAGATTAATAATTTTAATCTGGAGGTAGACGTGGTTAACTATAACATTGAGACATCGAACACCTCAGTCCTCCCCGTGACCATATTGCTCTAAACTGCTCGAAAGGTCGGGAATTTAAAATTAGTTAATATACGCTATAAAATCCGTATAAACTATTTTTATTTAAAAGATAGTGGTTCCCTTCTATCTCACCTGATGATATTAAATGGTGATGCAGCTAAAGATGATAAAATACTTAACCACTAGCTATACTGCCACTGAAGCACATAGTGTGGTTACATAATCGTGTAATTACACTGCGAGAGATACGCCAGTGTACGCGCCTTCCTTTGTTTATCAAAGTCTTTTGATCTTGATAGGTATGCCATACTACAGCATAAGTTGCGAAAGGCTCGCCACGTTACGTACAGTAGCATTTTAGCTATTAGTACGGTCAACAAATCAATCAAGTCAAGTTATCTAATGTGCTTGAGTCACCCGCTTTCATTACCATACTGTATGTATCATAAGCTATAAGTGTAATAAGCGGACGTGGCAATTTGCCGAAGATCTGATAACCGATGGGGAAGAAAGATTCTCAAAGGTCATCACCATTGCCTCACGCTATATTCTACGGTGTGAGGCAATGGAAAAAGCTTACCTCACCTGCCTTTTTTAATTTTCGTATAATTGAACTGATTCGTTGACTTGGTAGCGCGCATGTCGGAGATGTATTTATGAACCATGCATTAACAACATCAGTTACGCACTCGAAATGGTGCTGTTCAGTCCGTCAGTCAGTCAGATTGTTGATGGGGATTCAACGCACTTTAGTGCTTCAGGTTGTTGTTGTTGACGCCCACATAAACAATTTTTCTATTCTCATTTTTTTAAATACTAGCAATGCCATTAACATTACTGATATTCCTTTTAACCACTTCTGGTAAGATTAATATGCTTGTATTGAGAATGGTTCCTAACAGTGACCCACGACCTTTAAGTTCGCAGTACGTCTCACGAAGTTCTTCGTCCCTGTTGCACACGGTTCGTAAGAGCGCCAATACTATTCTTAACTTAATCAATCGGCAAAAAACCCAAGAGTGTGTTTTTTCTGCCGACTTCCAAAAAGGAGACAGTACTCAATTCGACTGTATGTTTTTATTTTTATGTGTGTAACCTCATAACTTTTTACTGGTTGAACCGATTTCGATGATTTTTTTTATTTGAAAGCTGGTACTTCTGGTATGGTCCCGTATGAATTTGATCAAGATCTTTTTTATATAGGATTAGGGGTGACAACTAGCACACAGTCCACCTGATGGTAAGTGGTTGCTGTGGCCCATAGACATCTACATCTATCCTCGATTACGAATCAAAATGCAAATGCGTCGTCACCCGTGAGGATTAAGATGGAATGCCTCGTTTCCAGTAAAAAGGGTCTCCGGTTCTCTACACTCACCATATGAAACACAGCAGTGTTAAGCTGTTATTATACGCTGGTATTCTGTGAGAGCGTGGTCCTTCCCCGGTCGAGCCGACCCATTCGTGCTACAACCATAATATAGCTGCAGCATGGCTCTACCACGTATAAGGTCAGACGAACAGTTTTTGAGTTATTCTTAATAACTTATATTGAAGTCGACTGTACATAATTTTTAATTTTTAATTATTAAAGGTTTGAGTATCTTAGACCACAGAGATGACAACCATAATATGTAGAATTCTTTGCTTGTTCTTTTTTAAGAATAAGTGTGTTTAGTTTACGATGGGCTATTTTCCGCAACTTCACGTCTAATGTTTCGTGTAGGATAAGTTTGACAAACGAGCACACCTAATGGTAAGTAGTTGTTGTAGGCTATAGACAGCTAAATCCATCCTCAACTACGAATCAAAATTCAGATGCATCGTCACCCGTGAGGATTAAGATATAATGCCTCTTTTCCAGTTAAAGCGGTCTCCGGTTCTCTACAGTCACCATACAAAACACAGCAGCGTTAAGCTTGTATTCTGTGAGAGTCCCCCCCGGTCGAGCCGACCTATTCCTGCTACAACTATAATACGGATATGAAAGAGTTGATATGGAAGGGTTTGCATATATATATATATATATATATATATATATATATATATATATATATATATATATATATATATATATTTATATATATATTTATATCAATATATATATATATATATATATATATATATATATATATATATATATATTTATATATATATTTATATCAATATATATATATATATAAATATTCAATATTACTTGGTTAAGAGATAATAGGTATACTTTTGAAAATGTTGATAATCTTATTGAAAAGATGGTCACACATCACATAATATGTAGAAGAACATGTCCAGCTGAGAAATTTTAGGGGTGGACGAAAAAGAAGATAATAATTTGTTAAGGTAATAAATATTTGCCCCTAAATCATTAAAATATTTAAAATATTAAATCATTTTAAACATTCAATAGTCTCTAATATGTTATTGAAAATACAATGTTTTTTAGGAAAACTTATTAACCTATTTTCTAGCAAATGTTGATGTGTAAAATTATAATAAATGTCGTACTCACAACTCCATATACAACAGGCTAGCATACCTAAGTACTTAATATAGCTATATTAATTTCTTTTTATATGTAATAAAACTGATAATAAAATATAGAATAAAAACTCAAAGTTCTGTTGAGTGGCAGCTTTCTCATAACACCGGTAAATGTAGAAACTATATAGACCGAGTAGCGATCTGGTAAGCCATGAAATTCGATGGATGACGGTGGCTTAGGGCCGTGTTCGGGACGGCATTTAATATGCAGTAGTTTGTTTGTGAATGGCCGCAATTTGGATAATGATGTACCTCGAATTAATGTATAAACTATTAAGAAATTATAGTTGGAAAAAGCTGAAAGTAAGAAAATGCTAATTGTTTCAATTTAGCCCTTCTAATGTGACCGTTTCGCAAATATTGTTACTTTAATTAAAAATATACAGATTAACGCAAACATTACGCAGTTAGTGTGCCGGATTACGCAGTTGTCTTAAAACTTAATTGTTTTAAACTAACTACTTAAATCTCATAGTTACAATTGAGGCTTAATTGTAACTATGAGATTTGAGTAGTTAGTTTTTATTTTAAAGCACGTGCTTTAAAATAAAAACTAACAACTAAGATAGGTATCTAATCATAAAATGATCTTAAAGTCAAAATAAAATGTTGGTAAATGGTTGCCTTGAAGTCAAAAAATATCCTTTAATGACGTCACTGTGATATTATCTTAAGTTTTTTTTTTTTTAATAGAAGACGAGGGCAAATAAACCTCAAGGAATTTCAGGTTCTTGCTCTATAATATCTATTAATATTTCATTTTTAGAGCGTCTGTGCATAATCCGAACGGAGTAAGAAAAAGAAATTTCGAAAAAGGGCAAAAGAATTACAATACATGAAGTTAATACGGTCGGACCGAGAAACAGAGGCTTTGGAAAACGCAGATAAATTACGATCAAGGAAATTAGTGTAAAGCAACAACGACCTAAAGCGATTTTTGGACATTTCATATAATACATTTAGAAACATTTGACACCTAGTATTTCCAACAATCAAATATAGTATTTTCAAGGCGCTTTGAAGGATTACCTGTAGAAATAAAGTTAATAGCGAAAAAAAACATAGAGCATACGTTCTAAATTAATATATAGTTTAAGGATTTTTTCCGACTTCGCAAGAGGCCTCCTTAACAGTCTCATGAGACTTGTAAGATTACTTCTAAACATATGGTGTCTCAACACACCTTTCCATTGATTTTAAGCCGCTACGTAGCATTTTCGGCTCGACCAGACTTACGATTATTATAGTGTAAGCAACTGTCCCGGTGTGAAGTATCGCCGCACGTTTGCAAGAACACCTTACTTCCTTGCAGCTGCTTTGGCCCTAAACTTAATGAACCACCCCAAATTCTGGTTCGAAGGAAGCTCAATCGCCCTATGTTGTTACATAAGAAGCAACTATGGGAAGTGCAAATCATAACCGACGTTATAAATTGTGTATTTGTTTTTAGCTCCTCTGACAATGTATTACAATCTAGTAAAGCAGCAGAGAGACAAGCAAGACCTATAATATGAAACATTTTGTTTGTTTAAAATTTCAGTTGGAATTTGACGTTGCGGTCATAATAAATCGCGGTGACATTAATTATAATGCTGTCAAGTAAGTGCTAACGATTAATAGATAATATAAATTAATTAGCAAACAATTAGAGAAATGTAGGCAGTAAATGTTAACGTTTACTGAGATCATTGCAGTGTGATGAATAAACATCCCTTAAACAGAGGGTTAATCAAAGGATGCCATAGATCTCTAATGAATCCACATGTAAGATAGAAGATACTGCTCAAAGGATGGGATAGAGCGTAGAGTAGACAAGCGTACCAGAACTAATATATTATAAAGCTTGTCATGAATTAATTATACAAATTATATTGTAAGGTAAGGTTATACATAACGGAGAAATCTATAAAATAAATACGCCATTATAATTGAAGAATGAAATAAAAGTCATCATCATCATCATTACAGTCCTTCACAAATCCACTACTAAGTATAACCTCCCCCAAGGAATGCCACAAAGCACGGTCCTGTCACCTGCGTCAATCAACTTCCTGCATCTCTTACCTATTTCACCCTATCTTAAGGAAGGTCCGCTCTACACTCCGCTTACCGTTAGAGTCTGCCACTCGACAGCCTTTTTTCCTCATTGGTTGTAGATTCTTCGAGCTATATGGCCGGCCTATTGCTACTTCAGCTTACTAATTCGTAAGGCAATGTCGTTTAACGTGCTAACAAGAGTAAGTGAAATATAAGTATAATTTTTTTGTGTTAAAGTTAAATTATAATTAAAGCGACAATGTCCCTAACTCGGCGATACATCATGTTTTTTTTTTTATTCTAAGCTTTTATGTTGTAGAATTATGCTGCAGCAATATAATCTTTGTAGCATGAATGGGGTCGGCTCGACCGGGGAAGCACCACGCTCTCACAGACTACCAGCGTAAAATAGCAGCTCAATGCTGCTCTGCTTCGTATGGTGAGTGTAGAGAACCGAAGACCGTTTTTACTGGAAGTGAGCTATTATTCCATCTTAGTACTCGGTGGTGGCAACGCATCTGTATTTTGGTTCTTAATCAAGTCTATGGGCCACAGCATTTATTTATCATCAGGTGGACTGTGTGCTCGTTTGTCACCCTTATTCTTATAAAAAATATTCATGTATTTGCTTACACTAACCTTTTGCATAGCTATGACCTAAAAATCGTTAAATGGGAATGTTCGATATTCCCATTTAACATACCGCATAACAATCTGCTTGACACGTTCTTTTTTTTATCAGCTCGTCAAAATCCACTGCTAGACGCACATACATGCCTGCATGTTGATTGTAAAAGATTTAAGTTGCATATGTGTGCATGGTTTCGATTTGTTTTCAGCGTCTCTTGAAATGTACGTAATGTTCGATCCATCCTTGTTTCCTTTTGTCTGAGGTTACGCAAAGTTGAGCTCTACATTTACCGTTGTTTTCTAATATGAATATGAATCATAGACTTACTATATCTTGCTAACAGTTTTCAAGCACAGTATATAATAAGTGGTAAAATAAAAAAAATTCTACAACCGACTTAAATATAAATAAAATAAGAACATCATTAATGTAGTAGAAGTCAATTAAATACGCATTATTAAGGATAATTCAAAAGCTACTGGTCAGAACTGATTTAAATTTATAAGGGACCAAATGAAAAGCACTAGCTATGCTGTGAAATAAAAAAAGAATCGTCAAAATCGGTTCACCTAGAAAAGAATTCCGAGGTAACCAACATAAAAAAATTCACAACAGCCAAAATACACGTTAGCATTATTATTCCAGTGCTGTGATGAACCTTTGTAAAGCTTGATGGCTTGCAGAATGTGATAACTGCAGAAAATATCTGTTCGAGAGCGAACGAATGGGGTACTTGAGGACGATGTAGAACTCTTGAGAAGTTGTAGTTTTCTGAAGGTTGTTGGTTGCGTGTGCATATTACGTCGGTTGGTCACCACTGTAGCGGGTGGAAGGAAAAGGGGAGATCTCCCGCTGGGCAAGGTGTTCTGCCCGGGGAGCGGCCAACGCTCCGAGTTGTATGTAGTTCGGAGCTTTTGTATATATACTACTTTAACTTCGGAACTTTGTTAGCGCGATTTAGGCTTCGATGTGTTTCGCTTGTGGCGCGATGACAGCGCCGCCACAATTGTATAAAAATTTCTTTATTTAAAAAAATATCTTGCAATAGAAATTTCTCCACTAGCGTTACGACAAATAGATATAGACTTAGAAATTTGCTTTATTGGCGTCATCACGCTACATAAAATGGTGATTTAGAATATTTGACTTCTGGAACTCTTTCCATTTCTAAAAGCGATATGGAGAAATTAGTCGGCCACGCAACTTGATTACGACTAAGAAGAACTTTGAATAGGTGTTTCTTTTACGAAACTGATTTATGATGAAGAACGAACATATCGTCTACCTGAATATAAGCCTCTACTGCAGTCCATGGCCAATATCAAAAAAAGAAGGCTATAGAAATGTTGTTACTTCCGAGGATTTTTATTCTGAATAACACATTCACAAACAACCTTACCTTATTTAATCAATCCTTATCTTATTAAGCGTATTCATGGACTTTATTTCATTCATTCTATTCTAGTTCGAACTCAGCAAAAGTAATAAATCTATCCAATTTAAAACGATTTCTTCGATTCATGACTTGACTCCACAATAGTAAAACCTTAAGGCGTTGCAATTCACGACCTCGAAGCTGTCTGAATAAATGTATAAAGTACGAACTTACAAAAAGGTAGAAAGCGTATGTGAGAGTTTAAGAATCGAATTCTTCATTATCTTCATCATCATCAAGCCTGTGAATATCTACTATTCACTCTTTTCACTACTGGCCACGGGAACTTTACATACACTTTGTAATAATATTATACTCCTAGTTCATTAATTTACACATACATTCATTTATTTTTCGTTCATTCATTCATTCGTCCATTAGTTTATTGGTTCATTAATTCATTCATTACATCTTATCAAAGTCAACTGCTGAACATATCCCTCCTCCATACATACTTTGCCTCACAGGAAAATATTTTGCCACCATCTCAATCATAGTTTTCCTATTATTATTAAGTTGAGGTCAGAAAGACGCTGCTGCCCATCTCCTGTCTTAACTTCCTCCACTCGTGGAATGATATGAGGTAGTCGAACACTGAATTCGCTGCGCTACTCATACATTCAGGTTCCCTGTCACCGACAAATACAAATTCCAATTTCATTGGTGGCGACGGGGATCGAACCCGGGTTGCTGGTGTACTGTAAAATTTGTGGCGAGCCCATAGTCCCTGCGCTACAAGACTATAATTCAACAAACAGAAAAGGTAAACGTGTTAGTGTCTAAGATAAATTTTCCTTGCCTGGTTACTAACGCTTCCTGTAAAATTGTTTATGTTTGACCCTTATAGTGTTTCGAAAGTAGCAAGGATGCCGGTAAAATGAGCTCTCGTAATTTTTGGGTTGTTACAAATGAAAACAAAACGCAAGTAGAAGGTTATTTTTAAATCAAAAGTATTTGTTTATGAAAATGAAGTGACAAAGGTACTTACAGTGCAGCTGATGGTAAGTGGCTACTGCAGTCCGTGGACACCCGCAGCCGACTTCAAACAAAGAAGGCTACAAATGCGTTGTCACTTCTGAGGACTGAGATGGAATGTCTCACAGTATGAACTTACAGTGCACTTGATGGTAAGTGGGTGCTGCAGTCCGTGGACACCCGTAGCCCACTTCAAACAAAGAAGGCTACAAATGAGTTGTCACTTCTGAGGACTAAGATGAAATATCTCGCAGACTCTACGTGTACTGGCTCTCTATACTCTTCATACCAGAATACAGCAGTGCAGGCATTGCTACTTGGCGGTAGAAATAGGTAAGATGTTACCTACCTAGACGGAGACCTAAACAGATACGGATTCCTACCATATAGTATTATTTACTCGTATAGTATTATGAAAAATATCCTAAACTTTTATAAGTGATAGAAGCACGCTGCTGCTATGATATGGTTGTATCATTAATGGATTGACTCGATCCGGGAAGGATCACGCACTCAACAATAAAAAAGCAGCTTAATACTGCTATTTTTGGTATGGTGAGTGAAGAAACTGGGATACCCTTTTTACTGGAAAGAGGAACTCCCTCTTAGTCCTCAGGCGTGACAAGGTATCGGTTGATTTTTAATTGAAGATAAATGTAAATGTCTATGGTACAATCAGGTGTACTATATGCTCGTTTATCAACCTTATTCTATCAAAAAAAAAATGGAAATCACTAGTCAAAAATATGCTTTGTGTTGGGGGATAGGAAAATTTAATATTAACAGTCTATTGTTTTAGAATACCTTTTGATAGTTTTGTGTTTACAGTTAAAACATTTTTTGTTTGACTTTAAAATTGAATAATATCGATTTTGAACAAATCTTGCATATACAAGGGACATAAAATACAATGGCCTAACGTGTAGCCAATTAGACGATGTTTTGTAGAGAACATGGCTAAAAGCTTTGCATATTGAACTTTCATTCTAATTGTTTATGTGTTTGTATTTCGAGGGTAGAACGCGTGAGTGGAATTAATGTAGGCCCGAAATTTATATTGCAGTTCATTATCTTAGGGAGTTCCTTTTACTACTTATTTTTTACTGAAATTACACCCCGAATTTCTCTTCTTGATCTAATTTGACTGTAGTTTATTTTAATGCATATGTTACGCATTTAAGTAACTGATAATCTATATATAGTATCTTCACAATTGTGAACCCATTCTAATGAATATTTATTTTATTAAATTAGCAATACAAACATGAACAGTTTCATTTAAACACGGAGGAAAATTTTCGTTCTCTCATTTGATTTAAAAATGGGGAGTATTTTTTTTATGTAACTATTTAGACTATAATCCAGTTATTTAACCTTGTGTTTGTTTTATTTTTTAGTCAAATTACCTGAAAGTTTAAATAATATAACTTTAAAAAAAATAAAAACCGACTTTCAATAACTAAAATTGTATTATAATTTCAACATAATTTATTAGCTACTGAAGCATACGCTAAGATATATTTTATCAAATAATAAAATCCTTGACAAGTTGATTTACTAGTTGAGTCACTAAACTGATAACTGCTGTATTTGAAGGTCACTGTTAGCTGCTGCTATAGAGGAAGTTTAAAGTCGCTCAACAAGCTACGGAGATGGCTACGTTTTAAAGTTTTTCTGCGTGAAAGACTTCGTAATGAGAATATCCCCAGTAGCATACGAGTAACCGACATAGTCCAACGGATCAGTAAGCTGAAGTAGTCCGAACATATAGCTCGTAAACTGACAACCTACGGTAAAAATAGATTCTCTAAAGAACTCTAATTACATTGATTTATGACAGCAGTGCAAGCACCTAAACAGACGGACACTTTGACAGAAAGGATTCCAGCCACCAAGTAATTGCACTATTACATGTTATCGAGGATAGTAGATTTACGAAAGATCTATCCAAAAACATTAGACTGTTAATGGAATCAGATATATTAATGGGAGGACGTTGGCTGTGTGCTCAATAAATTTGTTATATGCGTTGAGTCGCCAGTGTCGACAAATATTTTTAGTTTAAATGTATACTAAAAGGGAAATATAATGAACAATAATATAATGAGATTATCGTATCGCTACCATTCTTTTTGTAAATAATTTCATACTTACGAGTAGTTATGTAAAATTGTAAATTAACATTAATAAAAGTACCGTGTTCGTTCTTTCCAGGATAGAGGTATATTTTTCCGAACCTGTGGTAAAGCTTTAAAGACTTTCATTAAGTGTTCCTGTAATATATATTGAATAAAAATTATTCCATTCTAATAAACCGTCACGTTACCGTTACAGCCTATTAATGTCGACTGCTGAACATAGACTTCCCCCATAGATTGCTTCATAGAGAGGATATCTCCTGATTTATTTTCCTCTGTCACCTCTTACGAACCGCACGATATGGGGTAGTTGATATTCTTACACTGCACGGTAAAATATACATATGAAGAATAATATATACGTATTAACTTACCAAAAAATTCTATTTCTAGTTTAAACAAACTTATAACCTGAAACTAAAGTAGAACGCATAACAAAATATATAAGTTTTAATATTTACCTCAATTCCTCGGAATAACTCGGAAATTTTTTCTCAGGCAATTCATACATTCGTTGTAGTTCTCACATTGGCTGGAACTCAAACAAGCACCATCATTTGTCAGCAAGTTGAATATTGGAAAAGCATTTAGAAGTAACATGGAATATTTATTTTGATTTTTGCTAGAACTGGTACAACGTAGCTTATTGACACCTATAATATCTATTCTCGGTTAAAATGGCTAGACTAGACTAATATGGCACTTCTATTTTCCAGTAAAAAGTTATATTTTTACACTGATATTTCGTGCCAGCGTGTTCCTACCTCGTAAAGTATTTTTAAACAATAACATAAAAACTTAAAACTTTATTTTACAGTTCGCCGTTAGCTCTAGTGTAAGTTGCAAAAAATTCAACTTTTAATAAAATAAAAATTGTTCTAATGTTGGTTCTAAGGCCTAGTGTATTGAAGAATAAAGATTATTTTATTCTTTTTTGTTTTTGATTTCGGCTTCGGTTTTTTTACCGTTTTGAGTGGACTAAGAAATATAAAAATTTCAATGTCATCTTATTAGTTACATCCAACACTTGGTCTCCAATTTTGCCATCCTCAAGGAATTTTTATTTCAAATTGATATAGTACCACCACCAAGTATAACCTATTTACTGTAAAGAAAATTAACGAAATTGCTTCACAATAGACGAAGATATCGCGTAAGATACACAAAAACCATACGTATATTCAAAATGATAATTTTCTTACTTTTTAAAGTTGTCAAAAAAATGTTGAAAGATCCATGATTTGAAATGGATAGGGGGAAAGACCCTTCATTTTTTATAATATAAATAAATTTTATATTATATTATATGTATAAAATATCAACTACTATTTTAAGAAACCTAAGACCGTAATTTAGGGATATTCTTAATTAGAATTCCGTAACCCAGACGTATTCATAAAGACGAAAATAAACGGCCCAGTAGTATTATGATTCTTATTAATTTTCTCCAATACGGACGTCTTGTACAGATACAGACTTGCTACTCTTTCTTTGTAAATTGTGTATGGAGATTTTATTGTGTAAAATACTAAGAAAGAAGAATTACCAAACAATTCTATAATATGTTTGTTTCCTTTTATTTACAAAAAAAAAAAAAACGTTACCCCCACACTTGGATTTTCTCCTGTATCGTGGAAGCTATATGTATGTACAAAGAATTTTACATTTCATTAAGTATTATTAAAAGTTATTGTAAAATATTTTAAAACTATTGATATTAAGAAAACTGCGGATCTGTGGGGGATTTCCGTTAAAGTTATTGCGTCTATAATAGATACAATCGTGCCTCATCTCGCTATTATTTTTCAAATTAATATCGAATATGTTGTGTTTCCTGATTTAATGAAGCATAGTAAAGTAATACCTTTATTTAAATCTGGTAGTACATTAGACTCTGTCAATTTTAGATCTAATTTCGGTACTACCAACAAATTTTCGAAAAAAATATTCTTAATCAAATGTTAATTTTCTTAATATAAATAAATTACTTCATAAAATTTAATTTGGTTTTACAAGGGGTCGCTCGACAACTGATGCCGGTGTTGAGCTGAATAAATACATCTATAATGCATTGAAGGACCTATTCAAGGCCTTTGTTTGTGTTCACCATGAAACATTAATCAGGAAACATCAACACTACGGTGTAATAAGTAATGCTCTAAATTAATTATTTCATATTTAAGTGACAGAACGCAAAATGTTGTCATTAACAATACGAGTATGAGCTTTTCCAGGTCGATGGTACAAATGGGCGTGGCTCAAGGTTCAATTCTTGGCCCCTTTCTGTTTCTTGTATACATTAATAACTTACCTTACATAGTAGGGGATAACCATGATATAGTATTATTTGCTGATGAAACTTCTTTAATTTTCAAACTAAGACGACAATTACTAAAATATGACGAAGTAAATAGTGCTATATCTAAATTAGTAAATTGTTTCAATGTTAATAATTTGCATTTAAATGGCACTTAAACGAAATGTATGAAATTTTTTACTCCAAATATCAAACAATTAAATACGAATGTAATTTTAAATGGGAAGAAACTGAATCTTGTAGATACCACCATTTTTCTTGGAATTACACTTAATGCGAAGCTTCAATGGAGCCCCCATATATCAAACTAGCAAGCAGACTTACTTCTGCAGCATATTCTGTAAAAAAGATTAGAAATCTTACTAGTGTTGAAACACCTAAACTAGTTTACTTTAGCTATTTCTATATTATAATGTCTTATGGTATTTTGCTATTGGGACACTCAGCTGACACTGAAATTGTATTTGTTTTACAGAAGAGGGCCATAAGAGCAATTTATGATTTAAAGTCTAAAGAGACGCTATGACAAAAATTTAAGGAAATTAATGTATTAAGTTTGGCCTCTCAATACATTTATGAAAATGTAATGTACGTACATTAAAATAAAATTAGTTTTACAGAAATAAGTGAAATCCTAAGAACAGACACAAGGTAGTAGTACCAGTTACTCGACTCCATCGAGTCAGTAATTCATACTTGGTGCGATGTATACGCTTTTACAACAAAATTCCAGAAAATATACAAAATTTGACCTGCTCAAAATTTAAAAACTTTATTAAACTAAGTTTGTATAAAAAGGGATATAATAATATTAATGAATTTTTGAATGATAATAACCCCTGGAAATGAGGTGATCACTACCAAGCTATTTCTAATATTTGTGTTGTTAATTGTGTAACATACATGATTGTAAGCTGTTATTAAAAAAAAAGTCCCGCTGGGTTTCTTGCTAGTTCATCCCAGGACAGAGGTTTTTTGTCGAACCAGTGGTAATTAAATTAAAGAGTGACTTTCAATAAGTATTATTTATAACCTATATTGAATTAAAAATTTAAATTCAGTAACTCTAATTCAGTTAAAAACGTTCTGTCGAAAGGAACTATAACATTTTCTGTTTTGCTAAATTCTCGTCTCTGTGCCCAACATTCTTTAACTGAAAAGGAATGCTAAACTAATAGAGTTTGCCTTGAGAAGCGTATTCGAAAATAGGTCGTTACTGTCTTTTATGGGTCAAACGAAAAGAACATGAAACATCTGCGGAAGAAAGACTTAAAGAGCTTATTTTCGAAAAGCTTGCAACACTATTTCGCACTCAAGTAAACAGAAAAATAGGAATTTGTAGTTTAAAAATATACAATTTATCGCTAGCACCAGACGTTTCTCACCTTTGACGCTGTTTCTCGTGTTGGTACTTGCACTGTTAATTATGAAAGTTTTAACAGAAATTCAACAGCAGCTCTCAAATTTAATTCAGTGCCAAAAATAAATTGATTTACAAAAGTCTGCTGCAAGTAGATAACATTCAAATGGTCCATAAATCGCCTGAAGAAAAAAAAGTTTTATGTGTACGACATTCATCATTGTGTTTCGATAGGTGAACTTATCTGACCTGAACCACAGCAAATTCTGTTGTGTATTATACGGGTTTTATTTTTTTAATACATTTAATTCAGTTAAAGGTATAAAATATTTATCGTGTAAGGTAAAGACAGAAAGATGTATTCTATGTGAATTTGTCTTAGCGGTCTCATAACTCGGTGTAAAAACAAATGCTTGTGTTCTATAATTCGCCCAAGCTGGCAAGGCTGGCTTGGGTGGTTCTTTTATACCGCCACCACACGTATAATATTTTATTCTTTTATCAGATTTGAGTTGTTCTTTTTTTAAATAAACAATACATTTTTACTTATTAAAACGAAATCATGAATGATAAACTAATGCAGAACACATAAAAATTAACCAAAAGAACCACAGCAAATTCTGATGTAATATTGGGTGTATTTATATAGTACATTCGTAGTTTTGTTTTTTAAATCCACTTAAATATGCAAAAGGAATAAAATATATATCGTGCGGTGGTGATATAATAGAATCACCCAATTACGTCCCGTGGGTTTCAGTGAGGAGACTGAAAGAAAATCAGAAATATATATTGCCCTTCAATATAATACGGTGTAGGGTTAGAGTAGGAATTAAGAATAGCGTCAAAAGTGCGAGATATTTGATATTGTATTAGCCAATCTTTACTTGCGGCAAATTAATTCAAAATGAGGTTTGTGTCCAGCAGTAGAATGTTATGGGATTCCAAACAAAGATAAAAAAGAAAATGGAAAAATATGTTTACATTTGTCTATTTATTTATATTAGTGGTCGAAATTCATAAAAATTTTAAGTTGTTTATGTAGCAAGCTGTATTTTACTTTCAACGGCACATCAATTTTACAAAACACAGTAATATAATATGTTAAATATAAATAAACAATTATAATCACACAAAATCAATTGGTAATTATTTGTTCGCATTTTAAAGTTCTATGGCTATAATCTCTGTGTGACTGTTTGATCTCAGACTATTATGTGTTTCACATTGGATGTATGAATATAAACAAACGACAGGCATATTATATTTTTGATATTGGCAGGATGAATATAAACGATGAATGTTTTATCTTATTAAATTTAATGTAAAGCTTTCTGTACTCCTTCTCCATATAAACTCTCTATGCCAAATCTCACTCTCTCTCTCTCCTACGTGCGCGCAAAATGCTTACAAAGGGGTACAAAGTTTTTGCTACAAGTAAACAAGTAACAACAATAATTAAAAGTTACAAGTAAAATTAGACTTATTTATCTATAACGCCTACTGCATATCATACATATAAATAAAATTGAAGTGTTTGTCTGTAATATCGAAACAATTGCCTTTTACTTATTTAACTGAATTCAAAGAAGCCCCAGGCTTCTTCGAATTCCATTAAAACATTACCAATCATTTTTAAATCTTTTGTCTGCCTATCTATCTCTACCTCCGAGCTAATCTTAGGAATGGTTGATTCAATTGTGACGAAATTTCACGAACAGAGAGAGGTCAATACCAGGAGTGACCTAGTCTACACTTTATCTGAAAAGTTGGGAGATTTTTTTTGTGAAATTGAAGAATTGATAATATATTTTGTCGTTGATGATGATGGGCTATGCTCGGAGTTTCTCTGCGTGATAAACTCAGAAATGAGGATATCCGCAGTAGAACCAGAGTAACCGACATAGCCCAACGGATTAGTAAGCTGAAATGGCAATGGGCCGGCCATATAGCTCGAAGAACCGACAACCGATGGGGAAGAAAGGTTCTCGAGTGGCAGCCTCGTAACGGCAGGCGAAGTGTAGGGCATCACTCCACTAGATGGAGTGACGACCTGGTAAGATATGCAGGAAGTCGATGGATGCAGGTGGCTCAGGACCGTGCTTTGTGGCATTCTTTGGGGGAGGCCTATGTTCAACAGTGGACTTGTGAAGAGCTGTAATGATGATGATGATGATCTTGATTTGATGATGATTGATGATCTTGAAAAATCTAACGATGACATAAATGATATTAAAAGATACCAGTCGAAGCCGGAGCGGTCCACTAGGCTAGAATAAATATTCTTAGTGTATACATAGGTCAGCTATGCTCATGTATACTCTAAGATTATAATTTTGTATTGAGGTCAAAATATCGCAAGGCTAACTAATTAACAAATAACTAAATAAAAAGTAAATGTTTTGTGTTAAGGCAATATTTTTTCATTTAGTTGTAAAGGAAATTGTGGCAAAAGCAGTGTGGTAAGGGCTGTTTTAGGGGGAGGCCTATAGTCAGCATTGGGTGTTTGATATGCTAAAATGAATAAATGACAAAAAGGTAAGTTCAAGTTTTTATTTTATAGACCGAGGTCCACCTGATAGTAAGTGGATGTAGTGCTCTATAGATATCTATATCTATCCACGAATGAAGGATCAAAATTCAAGTGAGTTATCACCCCTGAATATTAAGATGGAATAAATAGTTTCTAGTAAAAAGGGTCTCCTGTTCTCTACTGGCAAGATGAAATTACACAACTCAAACTTTTAATTAAATTTTAACAATATTTGACAAAATCAGATCAAGATGTTGCAACGGCTTTTGAACAATATTTCACCAACATTCCGATCTTCACTACAAAGTCAATCAATTCCGCCCTTGCTGTCGCCGAGTCATTACTGAAACAAAATGTATGGAATGTATGGAAATGCAAATTGTAAAAAACAATTTGCATTTCCATAGAATATTATCAGGTGATATTGTAATATATTTCAAAACTATTGATATTAAGAAAACAGCAGATCTATGGGGAATTTCTGTTAAAGTAATTGCGTCTACAGTAGATGCGATCGCATCCCAACTTGAATTGATGCTAGTATCGAATCTGATGTGTTTTCTGATTTAATGAAACAACTTTAACTTAATTTAAATCTGGCAGTACATTGGACTCCACTAATTTTAAACCTATTTCTGTACTGCTAACGCTCATTAAAATTTTTGAAAAAATTATTCTTAATTAAGTGTTAAGTTTTTAATGTAAATAAATTACTTCATAACAATCAGTTAAAATTTATAAGAGGTCGCAACTGATGTCGGCGTTGAGCTAATCAAACATGTTTTCAGTGCATGGCGAAATTCAGAAGATGCTTTGGGTATATTTCGTGAGCTTTCCAAGGGGCTTTCGACTGTGTTCACCATGAGATATTAATCAGGAAGCTACGTCATTATGGTGTAAAAAATATAGCGCTTAAACTTATTATGTCATGTCTAAATAATAGAACGCAAACAGTTGTTATTAATGGATGCAGTTCTTTCGGATCGATAGTATCTATGGGTGTTCCTCAGGGCTCAAGTTTTGGTCCCTTTCTATTCTTAGTTTATATTAATGACTTACCTTACTTTGTAGGGAAAAACCATGATATAGTATTATTTGCTGCTGATATGATAATAATATATTATAATATATATAATATAATGGGGAAGAAAGGTTCTTGAGTGGCAGCCTCGTACCGGTAGACGAAGTGTAGGGCGACCCCCCACGAGATGGTGTGACGACCTGGTAAGACATGCAGGAAGTTGATAGATGCAGGTGGTTCAGGACCGTGATTTGTGGCATTCCTTGGGGGAGGCCTATGTTCAGCAGTGGATTAATGAAAGGCTGTAATGATGATGATGACTACGTTGATTTGCCGACTAAACAGGCAATTATTGAAATATGACGAAGTCATTAATACTATATCAAAAGTAGTACACTGGTTTAACGTCAAGAAAAATGCATTTGAACGGTAATAAAAGGAAATATATTACATTCACTACAACTAATGTTAATAATTTAAAATTAAAAATTTTGTACAGCCGACTTCAATATGAGTTATTAAGAATAACTCAAAAACTATTGGTCTGACCTTGATCAAATTCATATGGAACCACGCGAGAAGTATCAGCTTTCAAAAAAAAAGAATCATCCAAATCGGTTCAGCCAGTAAATAATTATGAGGTAACACACATAAAAAAAAACATACAGTCGAATTGAGTACCGTCTCCTTTTTGGAAGTCGGCAGAAAAGGTGAATACCAGTGTGCTTTTAAATGGGGAGGAGCTGGGCCTTGTTAAATCTACTGTTTTCTCGGTATTACAGTTGACCCTAAGCTTCAATGGCTGTCCTCATATATCTAAACTAACTAGCAAACTTATTTCTGCAGCATATGCTGTATAAAAGATTAGATACCTTACATGTGTTGAAACAGCTAGATTAGTTTATTTTAGTTATTTCCATTGCATAATGTCATATGGAATCTTGCTATGGGGTAATGCGACTGACATTGAAACTATCTTTGTTTTTCAAAAGAGAACCATAAGAGCAATTTATAACCTAGGTCCAAAGAAACCCTTTGACCTTTTTTGTAAGAAATAAATGTATTAACTTTAGCCTCTTAATATATTTACGAAAATTAAATGCATGTATACAAAAAAAAATACTTTTCATAAAAATACATTCTCTAAATACAAATGTTTTCATAACAATTGTATAAAATATTCAATTGTAAATTGTGTTTAAGAAAAGAAGTCCTGCTAGGTTTCTTGCTGGTTCTTTCTGGGACAGAGGTTTATTTCGTGAAGCAGTGGTAAAAGTAAAAAAGACTTTTAATAAGTGTTATGTACTATAATCTATTTTGAATAAAAGTTACTCTATTCTATTCTACACTCACCATACTAAAAACAGAAACATTAAAGTTATCTATTTTACTGTGGTAGTCTATGAAAGCGTGGTCCTTCTGGGGGGGTCGAGATCCATTCTTGCTACAACCACAATATAGCAGCACGGCTTTACCACGCAACCATGATTGAAATAGACAAAAATAAATTTTTGTACCATTCCCAATCATTAAAAAATGTGACTGGCTTGTTACTGGAAATGTTAACAACATAATACTTTTATAAGATGGTATGATAATTAAAATTATATAGCACGTCTTTATAAATTATAGGTAGGAGAAATATACACAATATTTTCACTACAAAGTCAATAAGATATAATGTGAACTTTCCTCGTGTAGGATTACCATCTGAAACACACTACGAAGACTTTTACAATAAAATTTGTGGTAAGCTGTTTCTAGTGGCCAAAAATATATGTTCAAATAAATGTTCTTTTAAGTAGGAAATGAATAATTTGAGTTTTAGTACCGGTATGCCGTATGAAAACCGGACTTTTTTTTTCAAAAAATGGACTACCGAATAATAATTCCAAGGCCAACCCTCGTGTAGTCGATTAAGATAAAAAGTGTTCCATGATATTCATTTATATATACGTAAGACTGTCCATTACAGCGTATCAAAAGTCCACTGCTAAATATAGGCCACCCCATAAAGTTCCTCATAAAAGGATGTTTGCACTGCGTTGCATGCGGATTGGCAACCGCAGATTTTTATTAAAGTTAAACTTCTCTTTCCACTCTGTGGAGGAAATTAGAACGGTATTAAACAATAAAAACGTCACGTTTTCTTGTAAAGTATTTTTTTTATACAGAAGGCCGTCCATAAACAACTACAACACCAGGGGAATTGCACATGCATTGCCCGCTTTTTAAAAAAGGGTAGGGTCTTTTCTTGGAGGTCCCTAAGTAGTAGTAGTCTGGAAAACTCGCTGATGATATTTGATTCCAGAAGAAAGTTGTGCAAGGAAGAAAACTTCTTGTAAATTGCACAGTGGTGGAACGCCAATCATCCAAATAGTATGGATCGTTTTATTGCGATATGCGATGATGAAATTGAGCGACTAGAATCAGTACGAACCATTCCTCAGAACACTCCTCGTGGCATATGCGTAAAATAGTGAAAGTGATGCAACACATCTTAGCAGTGCTAGTGAGTCAAGCTGATTAGAAAGAGCTCAATCGTCGAATATTCAAACCGCTCTCCGTTGGATGTGATCAAATAGAAGGAGCTGGCATTGGAAAGCCCCAGCCCAGAGATGGGAACAGTATTCCATGTAAGGCCAAACCTGCACCTTATAAAGTTACAGGTGTGCCGGCGTGAGATGCTGTATCGCTCTGCTGAGCACGCTAAGCTTTTTAGAGGCCAATTAGGCCTTCTCTTCCAAATTAGCAAAAACTGCATGTCACTCGATATGTTGACGCCGAGGATTCCGATACAGGCTGAGTCAACAAGGGGAGTGCCCTGAAACTGAGGAGATACGTTACGAATGATACAAAAGGTTCCTTTTTAGTGGTAAACGCACAAACTTGTGTCTTCTGGGGATCGGCCTGGACTAAATTTTGTCACCCCCAGTCCGAAACGTTCTGCTGACTTCAGAAACAAGTTTGTTCCGGTACACGGCGACATTTACTCGAGAAATATTGGCACAGGCCGTGTATGAAGCATCATCAGTGCTGTCGTTGGAAAACAATGAATGTTACCGGTTTGCAACATATCACTGATATGTAGAAGAAACAGCGTTGGTGATGGCACACAGCCTTGTGGAACACTAGCGTCAATGGGCTTGTAATCGGAGCATGCACCATCAACCACGACCTTAATGCTCCGACCCGCAAGAAAATTGGTGATCCAATTGCACAATGTGTCGGGAAACCCATAGGCAAAACGCTTCGAAAGAAGCGCTTCCTGTTTCATTTTCCTCTGTCGCATATTACGACATAAACTGTAGAACTTGGACAAAATAATTAGGTGTATGACAGGAACGCGGTTTCAGCACCCGCACTTCGTCTCTATCCCCGCGCTTCCCCTAGTCACCAATCACCGTTCCGGTGTTCCCTCCCTAGTCTAATCACGTCTTAGCTATCACGCGCCTTATTGTTTAGGTTACGTAGTATTATTGGGTAGTGGGTTCTCTTTCGATACCTTTCGCTATATCAAACTGAAATATATGGAAATATTAGACTTTTTGTACAAGTTCTCTTATCTTTACGTACAATCCCTGACGGGGTAGCCAGAGAGAACAGATCGCCAAATGTGTCACGATCCTTACATACCTCTTTCGCTTCTTTCAGATTCATTATCTTCTTCATACATGCACGTCTAGGTATCCGAGTACTCTTGACCCTACCCTCTTCGAGCAATTTGCTCACATGGTCTTCGAAAGTTAGTGTCGGTCTACCTCGACACCTTTTAATATTAACTTTCGCGCTATATTGAATAAAACTATTTTTACGGATTTTATCGCGTTTAATTTACTTATTTTATATTCCCGACGTTTCGGCTGCTTTCCAGCAACCGTGGTCACGGGGGACTGAGGTGATTGACGTCCCGATGTCAAAGTTAACCCGGAGTACCTTCAGCTTTGTAATTATTAATTTTGGTCCGATCTACGCAGAATGAACTAACTGTGTCTTGAAGTCTTACAGTGGTATGCTTGGGTTTAGTTTTAATTTTATGAATTACAGGATCCCAAGCAGGTGGTAGTACCCAGCCTCCCTCTCTATTGAAATTAGGATGTTTTTTTAATTTCAATAGCCTCACGTATCATCCTTGGCAGGAATCGATGTTCTTTCGCGAGGACTTGTGGTTTATCAAATCTAATGTAATGACGGGGACCGTCTAGGATATGATCACAAACTGCAGACTTCCCGGAACGTTTGTGCTTCACGTCAGCTATGTGTTCTTTTACGCGGGTTTTTATTGATCGTTTTGTTTGCCCTATATATGAGAGACCACACTCACAATCAAGCTTGTATACTCCTGCATCTTGTAGAGGAATATTGCACTTGACGGATGGTAAGAACTGACTAATCTTCTTCGGCGGCTTGAAGAATGTTCTAATAGAAGCTCGCTTCAAGATGTAGCCAATCTTGTCTGTGACACCTCTGACATATGGTAGTACAGCAGGCACACGCTCGACTGTGGCCGGCTTCACTCGGTCACTGTGACGTAGGCGCGGAACCCGAAGCTTGTTGTCGTGCAGAACCTGCTTGACGTGCTGAAGCTCGGCGGCCAGGTGTTTGCTGTCACAGATCCCTCGTGCTCTCTGCAACAAAGATTTGCCCACGGTAGCTAACTGTGAAGGGTGATGGTGGGATTCACCGTTTAAGTATCGGTTTGTATGGGTCTTTTTTCTATACACAGTGTGACCTACGGTGTTATTAGGATTTCGAATGACTAACACATCTAGGAAAGCTAAAGAATTATTTGCCTCTAACTCCATAGTAAATTGAATTTTAGAGTTTATGGAATTAAGATGTTCTAAAAATGCAGTTACTTTGTCTGATGGTAAAATTGTGAAAGTATCGTCTACGTACCG
Source organism: Parnassius mnemosyne (assembly GCA_963668995.1). Taxonomy (NCBI): domain Eukaryota; kingdom Metazoa; phylum Arthropoda; class Insecta; order Lepidoptera; family Papilionidae; genus Parnassius; species Parnassius mnemosyne. Next base: position 38,445,198 of record CAVLGL010000057.1, on the reverse strand, counting down.
CTTGTAGAAACTTGGAGTTACTGGTGCAGTAAGCAGGGCTTTCTCCTCAAAGTCCTCCATGAAAATATCGGCGACAATGGGAGATACCGGTGAGCCCATCGCAACACCATCTACTTGCTTGTAAAACTGTTCCTTCCACAATAGGTAGCCAGATGTAAGGCTATGTCTGAGTAATACTGCATATTCTGCTGGCATGTTGTTTTCCTCTAGTTTCCTAGTTATAATTGAGATGCAGTCTTCAACAGGTAGGCATGTAAATAGAGACTGAACATCAAAACTGACCATAGTTTCATTGTCAGTAAGACATAGGTCTTTTATCTCACTGACAAAATGGTATGAATCCTTAGTGTGTGCTCTTGTATGTCCTCTGAGTGGTGATAGTACTTTTGCTAAGTGTTGAGCCAATCTGTAAGTTGGCGAATCGATCTGACTCACTATTGGACGTAATGGAGCGTTCGGTTTGTGTATTTTTGGTAACCCATACAACTTCGGCGGTTTGGCACACGTAGGTATTATCGAATTTACGTCTAGATTCAGTTTCTCGGAGTATTTCTTTATTAGATCGCTAGTTGTTTTAAACGTATTAGTTGTAGGATCTGTTCTGACCTTTACGTACGTACTTTCATCCGATAAAAGTTGTTGTATTTTAAAATTGTAATCCGACGTATCCATTATAACCGTAGCATTACCTTTATCTGCGCGGAGAATCGTAAGATCTGGTCTGTTGCGTAAGTTTTTCAATGCAGTAAATTCATCTTTGGGAAGATTTAATTTTGGCGCTGAGCTTCGACGTAACAAGGACGAAATGTCTTGACGTATAGCCTCTAAATCTTCTTTACCAATATTATTTTTATACAGACAGTCCTCAACACTACAGATAATGTTTTCATACGGAATTTTTCGCGGTGTTATAGCGAAATTCATACCTTTGGCCAAAACTTTTATCGTCGCGTCGTCTAGAGATTGTTTTGACAGGTTATAGACCGCACGTTGTTTATTACTCGTGCTATATATTTTCTTCACCATTCGGTCTTCACTCATTCGCTCAACGTGCCCAAACCACCGAAGCACGCCCTTATCAATTTTTGTGATAAGGTCATCTTTCAAACCTGCCATATTGCGAATCTCTTCGTTTCGCTTTCGGTCGGCCATGGTAACGCCGCACATTTTACGAAGAGATCGCATCTCCACTGCATTCAACTTGCTTTTATGCTTCTTCTGGCATACCCAGGTTTCGCTGCCATATAACAAATTCGGTACCAACACTGCGTTATGTATTGCAAAGCGTGCACTCTTCACTACGCCTTGCCTTTTGACTAACGCATTCAGGGCACCATTGACTTTGTTCCCGGCAGCGACACGCCTGTCCACATCTAAATCACATCTTCCATCCCGGCTAAAAGCACTCCCCAAGTATACAATTTCATTTACTTGTTCTAGACATTCCTGATTTACCCATATTTCACACTTCGTTCTCTCTTCGTCCCTTTCAAATACCAGAACCTTAGTTTTATTAGCGTTCAAACGGAGACCTTTAATTTCACATTCCTCTTTCATACATGTGACTAATGCCTGCAGTTCTGCCTCTGATGGTGCAATAAGCACTGCATCATCAGCATCATCATCATCATCATTACAGTCCTTCACAAGTCCACTGCTGAACATAGGCCTCTCCCAAAGAATGCCACAAAGCACGGTCCTGAGCCACCTGCATCCATCGACTTCCTGCATGTCTTACCAGGTCGTCACTCCATCTCGTGGGGGGACGCCCTACACTTCGCCTACCGGTACGAGGCTGCCACTCGAGAACCTTTCTTCCCCATCGGTTGTCGGTTCTTCGAGCTATATGGCCGGCCCACTGCCACTTCAGCTTACTAATCCGTTGGGCTATGTCGGTTACTCTGGTTCTACTGCGGATATCCTCATTCCTAAGTTTATCACGCAGAGAAACTCCGAGCATAGCCCTCTCCATAGCTCGCTGAGCGACCTTGAGCTTCCTCATACGGCCAGCAGTGAATGACCACGTCTCAGTTCCGTAAGTCATCACTGGCAACACGCACTGGTTGTACAATTTCGTTTTCAGGTTTTGAGATATGTCTGACGAGAAGATGTGTCGTAGCTTCCCGAACGCTGCCCAGCCGAGTTGAATCCGTCGATTGACCTCTCGGTCGAAGTCGGACTTACCTAGTCGGACTATTTCTCCCAGGTAAACATACTCGTCTACAACTTCGAGCTTAGTACTCCCAACAACTACCGGCATAGGTGTGACATGGACATTGAACATGATCTTTGTTTTGTCCATGTTCATCTTAAGACCTATCCGTTGGGAAACACTATCGAGATCATTGAGCATAGTGCTTAGGTCCTCCAGCGATTCTGCCATAAGGACTATATCGTCGGCAAATCGAAGGTGAGTGATGTACTCGCCATTGATGTTGATACCGTATCCTTTCCAGTCCAGAAGCTTGAAAACGTCTTCCAATGCAGCGGTGAAGAGTTTCGGGGATATCATGTCACCCTGTCTTACACCTCTCTGCAATTGGATAGGTTTCGTACTCTGGTTCTGTACTCGGATAGCCATCGTAGCCCTACTGTACAAGCACTTCAACACTTCGATATACCGATAGTCAACTTGGCACCGCTAAAGAGACTGCAGCACCGCCCAAATTTCGACGGAATCAAAGGCTTTCTCATAGTCCACATACGCCAGACATAGTGGCAAATTGTACTCTTCGGACTTCTGTACAATTTGCCGAAGGGTATGTATGTGGTCTATGGTGCTAAAGCCCTTTCGGAAACCGGCTTGTTCGGGAGGCTGAAAGTCGTCAAGTCTGCGCGCGAGACGATTCGTAATGACTCTCGAAAACAGCACGTAGACGCGGCTCAGAAGGGAAATCGGTCTGTAGTTCTTCAAGAGAGCGTTGTCACCTTTCTTGAAGAACAAGACCACCGCACTTCTGCTCCACGCCTCCGGTGTAATGCCACCATGGAGGACGGAATTAAAGAGCTTCTGAAGGACTTCAAGTACCGGTCTTCCACCCGCTTTCAGAAGCTCCGCTGTAATTCCATCCTCGCCTGGGGCCTTACCGTTTATCAGCATACAGCAGACAATTTACTTTTATGTCACCCAATTTCACACCCAAACAGTTGTTCAAGTGATTACGGTAAATAGTTGATTCGGATTATTTAATTGGTTGGAAAATCTATTTTTATAAAATAATAACAAGTCAAAACATTTTAGTGAACATACTTTTATATTCAGTGAAGAAAGCGGGTGGAAAATTGTCTGGTGCGAAACTAAAACTTCTTTCATTTTTGTTTAATGCGTCTACAGTTTATTCTACGTTTGACCCAAATTTGCTTGTAAAGACTAGTGTGTGAATACCCTCGGGAAAGTTAACTTTATTTTAATGAACAAAATACATATACGTGTTTTTACAAAAAAGTAACTTAGGTTTAAAATTAAGATATTCCAAATTTAATTTAACACAAAGCATTTCCTTATTTTTAAGGTAATCTCGTTATATTTCTTTTTCATATTTTATTTAAAATGTGATAACCGTGATAAAATTCATACAAAAACAGTTTTATTTAATTTAGTTTTGTTTGGATAATCATCATCATCATCATTACAGCCCTTCACAAGTCCACTGCTGAACATAGGCCTCCCCCAAAGAATGCCACAAAGCACGGTCCTGAGCCACCTGCATCCATCGACTTCCTGCATATCTTACCAGGTCGTCACTCCATCTAGTGGGGGGACGCCCTACACTTCGCCTGCCGGTACGAGGCTGCCACTCGAGAACCTTTCTTCCCCATCGGTTGTCGGTTCTTCGAGCTATATGGCCGGCCTATTGCCACTTCAGCTTACTAATTTGGATAATATTAATACCTAAATTATGTATTTCGAGATTCCGCAATTCGTAAACTGACAAACACAGTGTTTGGGTGACACTCCACTAAAAACATTTCAACAGTGGGCTTGTGATCGACCAAGCTTAAGGCCGTAGTAGTGCAGTGAACATGTTGTTACTTTACTTTTATAAGACTAATTAAAATATTATAATATTTATTGAAAAAATTACGATTCCCACTAGAGTTACACAATCAATTTGCATGTATAGTTACTACACCCTTGAATACCAACTTATTTTGCATTGTTTTCAGGTATGGGGTTGATGAATGAATAATAATTACATTTTTTTTCGGTTATTCGCTTAGGTTTTTTGTTTATGTTATATTTAATTTAGATTTGGCATAATTTGGGTAAATTTTCTACTATACGAGTATCGCCATATCCTTAAAGCCTTATAAATACACAGCTACATATAAGTCTATGAAATACGCCTGCTAGGAATAATTACTCATAATCAATACGCTGGGCAAGTAGGCTGATGAGCACAGAGCGTTTAGAGATATTGGCCTGTTCAGGTAGCAAGACAAGTATTATTTTGTGATAATTGGGTTCAGAGTTCTTGGGTGAATTTTTCACCATAAGCTGGTCACCGAATCCAGGTTTTTCAATCTGCAGCATACATCCCCTACATGTAAAGTCGACTGAATGAGTGGTAATATAAGAATATCCACTAATCCATATCGTCCCATGGGTGTTGAAAAATAATCAGTAGATGGGCAGCAGCGTATTTCTAATAACAACTAAAGAAAACTGCGGTTGCCAACCCAACTGCCAAGCGTGGCAACTATAGCAAATAGGTTTTTTTTGAGGTAATTTATGGGGAAACCTTTTTTCAGCAGTGGAATTTTATTAGGTTGTAACAGTTAAGTTGGCATTTGGTGAAATCGGAATATTATGTCTCCTTGCATCTCATTTATATGTTATGTTTTACAGTTAGTAAATAAGATGTCAAAGTGTGACCTGCTTCTTGTCACCCAACTGACATGATTATTTGGGCATCTAGAAAGAAGGAAAGAAAGAAATGTGTTTATTTCAGTTTAAGCATGCAGCACATCAAGTAAAAAGTAATTACATGCAAAAAGATAAATAAAACTAAATTAAATATAATTGACAAACATTACAAATTTAAGAAAATACACTTAAAATAAAGAACCCTGTGCATGAAACCGAACCGAGAACCAAACTCAGTGATAGCACTGGTTTTCGGTTCAGCAGTACCCCGAGGTAACTCGGGTGGCTGAGTGCAAGCTCGCTCTTGATGTCCGAAAATTTAAAACTAAGGTAACCGTAACTTCCGAAAAAAAAAAACTAAGTACACAACTCGTATAAAAATTTCTAAAAAAAATATAGGCTGCAATTTCCCTGTTTCAATTTTGTTATTTTTACATTTCTAAATATTGCAAATTAGGTCAGTATTTAGTAAAAAATAAAGTGCCAAACCTCTTGGTGTCTATGAAACACGGTTAAATTATTAATAAATTTATTAATCTTAATCTGAAAGAATTGCTGCATCAAAGATTTTTTTTTTAATTAATTATACTTAGATTCTACGCCTTATCTAAATTTTTTTGTTTATTAAGTAGCAGTAATTTATATTTGTTTTTAAAACTGTTAATTGTTCTAAGGCTTTGTAAGAGAGGCGGCAGGTTTCTTGTTGCATTATATTTAAAACTTCATCTGAATACAGTAGAGCGGCTGAAAGGATATACTAATTTTTGATCAACTGATCTGAGATTATGATGTGTATTATTGTGATCTATAAGCCAATGAAGCTTATTGTAAAGATATACTGGTCCTTTGTTTTTCACTATACCAAACAAAAGAGTGGCAAAGTATAGTTGTCTGCCGAAGTCCATTTTTAATATATTGGCTTTGTTATAGATCGGTGTTACATATGTACGTGGTGATATATTAAAGTAAACGTTCTGCATCCGTTGTATTATTTGTTTGGTACGTGCTAAAAGTCGCAGTCTTATGAGAGAATCAGCATAGTTGAATTTTGAGAAAACGAGGGACTCGCCTAGGTATCTAGAATCAGGCTTAGGTAATTCGATATAGAACTTTTAGCCTAAAGAAGCAATTACGTACAATGTCGAAAATATGCTTCTCAAATCGCAGCTTTTCATGCATCACTACACCAAGATTTCTCGCTTCAGGGACACTTTCAATTGTATCTTTATTTATGACAACCGCAGAAAATTTCGAAGTTGTCTTCCGTGCCAGTGTTTATGTTCCCAGAATTATGTCTTTTGTTTCATTTGGATTCAGAACGAGTGTGTTAAGCTCAGACGACAGAGATATGCGATTCAGGTCGGCGTTAAGCTTCGCCCTATGCTTTATCTGTATCGCAGGGCTTAAAAGAAATATATACATATAATTCGTCTGAATACATGTGAAACTTACAATGTTCTATATTATTAACAACATCCGCACTGTAAAGTATAAAAAGCAGTGGTCCTAAAATACAACCCGTTGATTATCCGAAGTAATTCTGAAGTTGTCGTTTGTTATTAATTAAACACGCTGGGAACGGTCCTTAAAACAGCTGTCGAACTACTTAATAGCAATTCTACTTAATTCATAGTATGATAATTGTAAAAGTAGTAAGGAAACATTAATGATATCGAATGCTCATGAAAAATCAAGTAATGTCAAAATAGTGCCCTCTCCGTTGACCTGTGCTGTCAGTATGTTATCCAAAACCTCGACTAAAGCAGTTGTAGTGCTGCGCTGTTTTCTGAAACCCGTTTGCAACCTAGGTAGTATATTATTTGTCTCAAGATATACAGTTAACTGTTTACATCCTATCTTCTCTATACTTTAGATAAGCAGGGTAAAATGCTGATGGACCGAAGGTCATATATTCATACAGGGTTACTAACTTTGGATATAGGTTTAACAATGGCTTACTGCCATACATTAGAATAGGTATATGTTTCAAAATATTTATGAATTATTGATGTTATTACTTCAAGATAAAATGCAAAATACGCTTATACGTGGAGTTGCGGAAAACAGCCCGTTTAATCTTTTTAGTTCAATACTTAAAGACAATAATATATAAAAACACCCTTATAATGTCTAGTGATACCTAATCGCAACCAATTGCGTTACTATGTATTGACCTTAAAATAATTGCAACTTCATATTCTGAGATTACTTTAAATTGAAACGAACCATCAGAAAAACCGACCAAATACGAGTCGGGCTCGCGCATGAAGGGTTCCGTAACATCTGAAAATAAGTTTCTAGTAGGGAAGTCCCCTTTAATTTTTAATTTATTTTTATTTTTATTCTTTGTTGTATAGCGGCAACAGAAATACACATTCTGTGAAAATTTCAACTATCTACCTATTACGGATATTGAAATACAGCCCGCTGACAGACAGACGGACGGACAGCGGAGGCTTAGTAATAGGGTCCCGTTGTTTACTCCAAGAGTACGGAACCTTGAAAATAATGAAATTCAAAGTAAGTGAAGGAGAGACATGTTTAGACACACATTACTTTCTCCGGGGACATTGAGAAAATTATCGATCAAAGCATTTGGATCATTGAAATGAGCTGGCAGAGAATTATTTTCGATTTTTATTTGCACATGTTGCTTATTATGCTTCCACATAACCTTTGGGGATTAATTTTTGATTTGACGAAAAATTTTAAGTACGCCTTTTTTTCTAACACAAGGGCACTTTCAACTACTGATTTTAGCTCTTAATACTCCTTGCGAAAGTTGAGATTTCTCTTAGGAGCCCTAACCTACGCTTCATCACGCGTCTTCATCATACACTTTGTTATATGTTAATCAAGGATAATGTTTGTTTTTCATGTAAGAGATCTTCATTCGTGCATTTTTATCAAAAATATTTATTATAGTTTTGTAAAAATACCCACCATATAATTGACATCATTTAATAATGTGAAGCTACTCCAGTCTATAAGGTTAAGGTCTTGTTTGAAAATATCTGTATCCTTACTGCTCTTAACGTGTCAATCTGTCAGAAACCAAATTATAGTTTTATTTTATTTTTTATTCGATTTTTATTGACTTGATTAAAAGGGCTATGGATTTTCGACACTATCAATGCAAAAATAACCCATAGATAAATATATATGTAGCAAGCTAAAATAACCAGGCTGATATAATAGTGTTAAAAATTTGTCAATAAACAAGTATAAAAGTTTAGAAAAACTGTACAAAAAAGGTTCTTATAATACCAAGGAATACGTGAATGAAAATAACCCCTAGGAATGAAGCGATCGCCACCATGCTGGTTCTACTAAAATTCATATAAAAATTGTAAAATTATATGTTACAAAAATAATATAACGCTTGGTTTCTTGCTGGTTTTTCCCAGGGCAGAGATATTTCCTGAAAAAATTATACTTTCAATAATATTATGTATTAATCTATATTGAATAAAAATCATTCTATTCTTTTGTATTTAATCTCGTGCACAAATTCCATGGATTTAACAACAAAATTGAACTATTTACATTAGATAAAATTACTAACTGGCTAGAATTACATAATCTACAACTTAACCTTAATAAAACTAAAATTATTCAATTTAAACCCTACCAAAAAACTGATTTACAAATATCTTATAACTATAAAAACACAAAACTAGAAACCTTTAACTCTGCTACTTTGTTAGGAATAGACCCAACAAAAACAGCACACACAAAAAGTTGTAAAAAAATATCCTTTTTTATTTACGCTCTACAATACCTTAAACGTGTGACAGATTTTAAGACTGCCCTTGCGGCTTAACATGCTGATGCTCATTCGGTACTCTTCTATGGCATCATATTGTGGAGAATCTCTTGTGATGTAAACAAATTATTTATATAACTAAAGAAGTGTCTACAAATATTAACGAATTTAGGCCAAATGGAATCATGTAAACCTTATTTCATTAAACATAAAATACTAATACTTACGTCTATCTACATCCTCGAGTCTTGCAAATTCGTCAGGAAACACCCAAAATTCTACTCACCTATTACAAGAACTAAAATAAATAATAGAAATTTATATGAGTTTAGGATACCCTTATCCAAATTAAAATTAGTTTTGACTAGCCCCTACGTTATGTCAATAAAGATTTATAACCATTTACCGAATTCTATAAAAATCCTAGAAAACCCTACGCAATTTAATAAGCTATTAAAAAAATCCTTAATAAATGTTATTATACTTTGAATTACATTTTTGACGATAAATAATGACAAATAAAGAATACTTCACTTCTTTGAATATAGTCATATTGTATTTTTAAGTAATTTTTGAAGAATAATATTGACAGTTGATGATATGGTATTTTATAATTTACCTGTTTGAATGTTAGATTATACAAAAATAGTTAGTCCTCTAGTGTTGCTATGCAAGGCGTCACATGTATACCATCAAATGTAACATCTTAAATTTGTAATGTGCCATGCAATAAACAATTTGAATTTGAATTTGAATCATGGCTACTGTGTTCAGGGCCGCAGGTTTGTATCCCCAACGGAACAGTTACTATTTGTATGGCCCTATGAATAACTTTTCCGTGTAGAGGCGGTGTAAGAATATTCACAACCCCATATCATCTCGTGGGTGCCGTAAGAGGAAACAGAGGGAAACAAAATCAGGAGATGAGCAGCAGCGTCTTCCTAATAACAACTAAAAATAAAAATCTACGGTTGCCAATCCGCTTGCCAAGCGTGCCAACTATGGCAAATATCCCCCCCTATAGGGTAATCTATGTGGGAGGATTATGTTCAGCAGTGCACTTTTAATAGGCAATAATAATAATTTTCCGAGCCTAGATCTTTGATCGTGCAGTTAATAGATACAGGACAAGTACCTATTAAATTGTATGTATTTTGTAGTCATCCTTGAAAAGAACTGGAATACAAAATATTCGAATGAAACAAATTTTAACGAAACGTATCATTCCCGCATCCCATCACTTTTGATACCAATGTTTTCGGCACAATGTACAAATAACATATGTTTTTTTATTGAGTTTTGGACTCGATATTGATACATTATCTCGTATCTAATATTTACCATACACATATCACATATTGATGACAGAATTATAACATTTTTTTAATAAGATTTTTGGCTTGGATTGACAAGTTCTTTCAAGCTACGTCTTCATTTCATTCGGCATCTTCATTATTTATAGATTTTCAGTATCAAGTGATAATAATCCTTCCTAGTACACTATTTCACAATAAGTTGATGCAAGATTTTGACGGCAACTTGAGCCAACAGACAGTTGCTGATAGTTTGTAGATAGCACATAATCTTAAGATTCACATCACCATCGAAGCACTTGTTTCACCATTTCCACTAATAGTTCACATGCACAGACATTTAATACACTAAATCTTACTACTTTTATATATCAAATTCTACTTCAAACCATTATTTAAACAGTAATACAGGAGCAGTAATCCGCCAAAATTCCGCTCAAGACAACAATAATAACTGCAAATAACTGCTCGGGGCAAGCTGAGCAACAAGACCAAGGCGGCCCCTGTCACGCTATCTGTGAATTTTTGCAACATCAGGGGACTTCATTCGAACCTAAACGCCGTCCACTACCATCTCGAGATGGCGTAACCGGCCTTGCTCTTTCTGAACAATACGCAGGTGTCCTCACCGTCTGATAATTCGTATCTCTCCTACCCGGGGTACAAATCGGAACACTTCTTTGTGCCTTGGGCTGGAGTTTGCGTATACGTCAGAGAGGACATCTGTTCTCGACGCCTCGCCAGTCTTGAAGGTTCGGACCTTTCCATCCTTTGGCTACGCGTAGACAGCGACGACCATCCGCGCGTCTACTGGTGACTCTATAGGTCCCATAGCAGTTATGCCGAAGCAGACCGACTCATCGATCACAACCAAATGGCTTCAGATTCCTTGCTATAGCAGATCCCATCCGCAGAGATCCCGATCCTTGGCGATTTTAACGCCCATCACACCGAATGGCTCAGTTCACGTTTATCCGATCATGCGGGGAGATAGATCTATTTATGATTTTGCCCTAGCATATGTTCTGATATAAATGGTTACTTCGCCTACGCAGATTCCTGATGTGGAAGATCATGCACCATCCCTGTTGGACCTTCTGGTGATCTCTTATCTGGACATATATCAGGTCTCCGTCGACCTGGCTGCTCGGCCAATTGTCTAGTGCGGTATGTAGTGCCACCACATAAATCGCGGTTGCATTCTGCAGGCTGCCGCCGTGATTGGCCATGGCCTACGTGAGATATACGCAGAGAGGCCTACGTGGAATAATGTTAAAAACATTATTCCACGTAGGCCTCTCTGCGCAGGGGCTTCCCAGTGCCAGTTCTTTCTACTTTACCGCATCCAACGCAAAACGGCTCGAATCGTCGACGACAGAGTCCTTTCCGATTGGCTTGATTCACTGGCGCTGCGAAGAGATGTTGCATCCCTTTGCATTTTCTTTCGCATCTACCACGGGGAGTGCTCTGAGGAATTATTCGGATTAATCCCAGCCGCGAAAAGTCACGAACGGACATCGCGGCAAAGCTCCCGATACCATCGACACCATCTGGATGCTTGGCGGTGCACCAGTGTACGTTTTACTAGAAGTTTTCTTCTGCGTACGACATCTCTGTAAAATAGTTTATCACTGGCGATTTTTCCGGACCGATACGACTTGGGACCTTCAAGAAAAGATCTAACTCCTTTCTAAAAGGCCGGAAACGCACCTGCAATTTCCCTGGTGTTGCTGTTGTTCATGGGCGGCGGTAGTCACTTACCATCAGGTAAACCGTATGCTCGTTTACAGCTCTCCTATAAAAAAATGTAGCGATCCACAGCCTTTGGGACAGGAAAATAAATTGCCAGGCTATGAATAAGGGAAGGTGCACTTGCATTAATATATAAAAGTTCAGTATTTTCTATCGTTACCTAAATAATTGAAAAAAATTGCTGTCTCATTTTTGTATTTATCTAGTATTTAAACTTACATTTTTTTTAATTATTTATTTACTTCTACAAAATTATAACATCACACAATTATATATAAATTAATATTCTCTGTCTAGATTTATGGATACTTCATTTTATAATTTAATCTAAACCCAAGCATACTATCAAGAGACTACTGCAAGAGTTCAAGAAAGCGTTAGCTCGTTCTACATAGAAACATAATTATTATTAAAATTGATACTTTTAATAATTTTAAATTAAAATTCGGGCGCAGGTGCTTTAGCGGGTATATTAAATATTATTTTCAAATAAGATGCTCGATATATTATATAAAATAATATCACTGAGTCTAATAAATAAATTTACATTTCTTAATTCAAAAAAATTACAATTTCAATTTGGAAAATGTTAAATTAAGGGATATCTATTTAAGGATTGAAATATTCATTAGAAGGCGGAAGGCATCATGTCGGTTACAGTAAATTTATGATAACAAATTTTTCTCATCTCTCAAGTCTTCAACAAAGCTCTCGCCATGAATTTAATGCATAAACAGCTTTCAGAAGCATTAAAGTGAGAACTTTTGTTACTTTCGTTTTTATATTTCTTCTTATGTTAAATATTTCATAAGCGAATTCTGAAACTCAAGTTCATATGAATAAAGATATTTTTTTTTATAGAAATGACAAACGAGCAATCAGTCCACCTGAAGGTAAGTAGACGATGAGCCACAAACATTTACATGTATTTTCGACTAACAATGAAAATGCAGATGCGCTTTCACCTCTGAGGACTAAGAAAAAACAAACAAAAAAAAACAAAAAAAAAAGAGCTAATGCCTCGTTTCTAGTGAAAAGGGTATGCGGTTCTCTTACACTCCATCCATCAATCTATTATAGCCTATAAAAGTCTACTGCTGAACAAAGGCCTATAGATTGCCTCATATGGGGATTTGGTCATAGTTGTCACGCTTGGCATGCGGGTTGGCAACCGCAGGTTTTAATTATTTTGAGTTGTTTTAAGGAAGATTCTGCTGCGGAACAGGACTCTATACTCATCAAATGAAAAACAGCAGCATTTAGCTGCTATTACATTACACTGGTATTGTAAGAGCGTGGTCATTCCAAGGTCGAACCGACCCATTTTTGTCATTCGTCCCATACCACATATAATTATTATAATATTTACCTTACCAAAGCTATTTAGCAATTTAAAATAAATAAAGTGGCAGCCCATTTATGTTCCATTGCTCGACCCAAACCCCTTCTCATTCCTAAAAGGATTATAACAAATAGCTTCTCCGTACATGTTGGCCGACTGCACTTAGTGTTAATTACACATTATTATCATTAAAAAATTAAGATATTATATTAAAAAAGTATAATATAACAATCAACAGCGTAGCCTGATTATCAGTGCACCTGCCTACTACGTCACGAATTTTGTGGTAAATCTTTAAGTTACAGTTACCTAAAACTTATACATAGTGCTTAAAAATCGCAATTACTTTGCTAAATTTTACAATTACTTTTGAAAATTCTTAAGCGTTTTAATATTTGAACTTTATCTTAATTTAACAATACATAAATAGCAAATAAACAATATTTAAATTAAAATTAAAAAAACGTTTATCGAAAGTTTTTATTACTTTTTATTATTATTTATCACCCGCAAAAATTTCACTTAATTTGGCGGGGTGGAAAGCTCCTAAAATATAAAATCTAGTTTTTTTTTTTTTTTTTTTTTTTATAGGAGAGGGGGCAAACGAGCATGCGGCTCACCTGATGGTAAGTGACTACCGCCGCCCATGAACAACCGCAACACCAGGGGAATTGCAGATGCGTTGCCGGCCTTTTAAAAAGGAGTAGGCTCTTTTCTTGAAGGTCCCTAAGTCGTATCGGTCCGGAAAAATCGCTGATGGTAATCGATTCCACAAGGAAGTCGTGCGAGGAAGAAAACATCTTCTAAATCGCACAGTGGTGGACCGCCAATCATCCAGATGGTGTGGATGGTATCGGGAGTTCTGCCGCGATGTGCGTTCATGAAATTTGGCGGCTGGGATTAATCCGAACAATTCCTCAGAGCACTCCCCATGGTAGATGCGAAAGAAAATGCAAAGAGATGCAACATCTCTTCGCAGTGCCAATGAATCGAGCCGATCGGAAAGGGCTCGGTCGTCGACGATTCGAGCCGCTCTGCGCTGGATGCGGTCAAGTGGAAGGAGCTGGCACTGGGGAGCCCCTGCCCAGAGATGGGAACAGTATTCCATGTGAGGCCGAACCTGCGCCTTGTAAAGTTGCAGGCGGTGTGCCGGCATGAAATACTGACCCGCTCTGCTGAGCACGCCAAGCTTTTTAGAGGCCAATTTGGCCTTCTCTTCCAAGTGACCACGAAACTGCACGTCACTCGATATGTCGACTCCGAGGATACCGATACTGGCTGAGGCAAGAAGGGGAGTGCCTTGAAACTGAGGAGATACGACAAAGGGGTTCTTTTTAGCGGTAAACGCGCAAACTTGTGTCTTCTGAGGATTAAACTGGACTAGATTTAGTCGCCCCCAATCCGAGACTTTGTCCAGCAAAGACTCGACTTCAGACACAAGTTTGTTCCGGTACTCGGCGACGTTTTCCCGAGAAATATTGGCCCGGCCGGTGTAAAGAGCATCACCAGTGCTGTCATCCGCATAGCAATGAATGTTACCAGTTAGCAACATATCATTGATATGCAGAAGAAACAGCGTTGGTGATAGCACACAGCCTTGTGGAACACCAGCGTTAATAGGCTTGTAGTCAGAACATGCACCGTCTACAACGACCTTGATGCTCCGATCTGCAAGGAAGCTGGTGATCCAATTGCACAATTTCTCGGGAAGCCCATAGGAAGGGAGCTTCGAAAGAAGCGCTTTGTGCCAAACCCGATCGAAGGCCTTCGCAATGTCCAGACTAACGGCCAACGCCTCCCCCTTGGACTCTACTGCCTCCGCCCATCTATGGGTCAGGTAGACTAGAAGATCACCAGCTGATCGACCCCGACGAAAACCGTATTGGCGGTCACTGATCAGCTGGTGATCCTCAAGGTACCGGATGAGCTGGCAGTTAATAATGGATTCCATTATTTTGGAGAACAAGGAGGTGATCGCGATAGGCCTATAGTTGGACGGGTCTGAGCGGTCGCCTTTTTTAGGGATCGGGTGGACAAAAGCTGTCTTCCATGAGTTCGGGACAACGCCATGGGAGTAGGAGTACCGGAAAAGACGCGTTAGAACCGGTGCCAACTCCGGAGCACACGTCCTCAGCACAATTGGGGGGATTCCGTCAGGCCCACTCGACTTGTGGATGTCAAGGGAGAGGAGTGCTCTGCGAACCGAGCGCTGTGAGAATAGCACATCCGGCATAGAGCACTCACACCGCGGGATGGTCGGCGGTGTGTTCCCCCCGTCATCAACAGTCGAGTTGGACGCAAAAAGGGAGCCTAAAAGGTCGGCCTTCTCTTTTGCGTCGTGGGCCAGTGAGTCGTCCTCCCTGTGCAGAGATGGTAGTGATGGCTTACAGAAATTCCCTTGGACAGCCTTGGCGAGAGACCAGAATGCACGGGTTCCCGAAGGAAGGCGAACTAGTTTCTCGCCAATTCTGCCTATGTGCTCTGACTTTGCCTTGGCAATAACTCTTTTGAAGGACCTGGAGGCGAAGTTATACTTCTTTTTAAGTGTGCTGGTGTTTACATCCCGAGTCACCGAAGCCGCAGCCCAGGCTTGATAACACTCCTGCTTTCTGCACAATGCAGTCTTACAGGAGCGACCAAACCAAGGCTGAGATCTGCCTCCAATGGGTACCACAGATGATGGAATAAATAGTTCCATTCCCTGTAGCACCACATCAGTGACAGAGTCAGCAACAGCGCTGGGATCATCCGGCGAGAAGCAAACACGCCCCCATGGGTAGGATGCAAATAAAGACCGCATTCCGTCCCAATCCGCCGACCTGTAATGCCAAACACGGCGGCAACCTGCAGAACGCAACCGCGAAGGGAGCGTGAGTGGCACCATACTCCGGATCAGACAATGGTCCGAAGAGCCGAGAGGGGCATCGACGGAAACCTGATATCCGTCCGGATGAGAGGTCAGCAGAAGGTCCAACAGGGAAGGTGTATGATCCTCCACATCTGGAATCCGTGTAGGCGAAGTAACCAGTTGTGTCAGACCATATGCCAAAGCAAAGTCATAAACAGATCTCCCCGCATGATCGGTTAAACGTGAACCGAGCCATTCGGCATGGTGGGCGTTAAAATCGCCAAGGATCACGATCTCTGCGGATGGGACCTGTTGTAGCAAGGAATCTGTAGCCATTTGGACGTGGTCGATGAGTCGATCTGTTTCGGCATTACCGCTATGGGACCTATAGAGGCACCCGTAGACGCGCGGATGGTCGTCGCTGTCTACGCGTAGCCAAAGGATGGACAGGTCCGAACCTTCAAGACTGCCGAGGCGTCGAGAACAGATGTCCTCTCTGACATACACGCAAACTCCAGCCCGAGGCACAAAGGAGTGCTCCAATTTGTACCCCGGGCAGGAGAGATACGAAATATCAGCCGGAGAGGAAACCTGCGTCTCGGTCAGAAAGAGCAAGGCCGGCTTCGCCGTCTCGAGATGGTAGTGGACGGCGTTTAGGTTAGAGTGAAGTCCCCTGATGTTGCAGAAATTCACGGATAGCGTGGCAGGGGTCGCCTTGGTATTGTTGCTCAGTTTGCCCCAAGCAGTTTTGTTTTTGAGCGGAATTTTGCCCCCCCCAGAATACGCGGGGCAGCCTGAGCACCCACGCTCAGGATTGGAATAACATGGTCGTGGATGCTCAGCGAGGGATTCTCCAGGGGTACTGGTACCCTCCTGGGGTAGTCTACTTTGTAATTCCGCTACCATGTTGATGGGGGGGGGGGGGGGGGGGAATTGGGCCTCCGGCCACCTGCACTCACCAGACGAAACGCAGAAGCAGAGCCTCTACTTCACGCCGGTATTCTGTGAGGTCGTGGTACCAACCCGGCTCGAGCCTGCCCATACGTGCAACAGCAAAAAAACTGCTGCGGGGCTCTACCACCGTTGGAGAGAGAGTAGTTAGTACATTCGTGGGCGGGGCAGCCACAGGCAAAACAGGCCGAGAAAGGGGTCGTGTTACGGCCTACGGCTGCTCCCTTAAAGGTCAAATCCTCAGGGGCCCATTCAGCTGAGTTTCGACGAGCAGACGTAGGTCGGGCCTCCTCCAGGCCAAAGTGGAAAATCTCTAATTACACTAAATTATATGTGGGAGCGTTCTATACTACGGCTAGTCGACCGGGAGGATATTAGACGGAGCTTTTACTTACCTATATCCAAGGCGACTGGTCCCTCCGGAGTCGGTCAGGTCGCATGTGGTTGTGTAGTGCAAGGGAAATAAGGTAATGTGGTGTGACTGATGGTGATTGACCTTGGCCGTCGGCAGCAGCCCGGGCGTCGACACCGCTCCAAATTGAGGTCTTCCGCGGCGTTGTCCACAGTTACTTTCCTCGTTCGTCACGATGACAGTCCATTAACTCTATCGTAGGATTAACTAACTTACAAAAGCCACTAACTCTCGTTTGTTATAAAGCCTAACACACAAAATGAACAGGGAGTGTCCGGATCAAAGGTCACTAAGTGTTTTTGAGTTGTAATTAGTGTTCTGTAATAAAAGTGTCAATTTTGGTAATTCACTAGACTGTTTTTAATTGTCTCGAACCCCAAAATCGTACAATTGGTGTCAGAAGTGGCATCAAATTGTGCCGATTTTACCAAAGGACGACTCGGAGGGTATCCGTATCCGAAGTCTGGAGACGGACCACAGACGATTTGGTGGTGCAACGCCACAGACGTCGGAGGGCCAGCTGCTAACCACGGAGGCCGGCCCGTCAGCAGCTCCTGCATCTGCAGCACCTGACTTAGGTGCTATGATGATAACGCTGCAGGAGCAGGCTCGCCGACAGGAGGAACAAGCTCGCCGACAGGAGGAACAGGCCCGCCGACAGGAGGAACATGTCCACCCACAGGAGGAACAGTGCCGTCGTTTGGAAGAGCAGCTGCTCCTCATGAAGGAACTTCACGCTACCTTCAGGAAAGAGATAAAGGAGGTGAAGGATAGGGTTGCTCAACATGACAACCGCCTGTCGGAAGCTGAAACCCAAATCGACCAAGTGAACAATCGGGTTGACGTGATGGCTTGTGAGGAAACGTGAAAAAATAGTTGGACGACTTCAAACTTGGGGATGGAATTACAGCTCTCGTAGTAGCTACACCTTCGCTAAGTAGATTCAAAGTGCCGCTGTTCAACGGGACTTCTTCCTGGTTGGCCTACAAAATCCAGTACGAGGCTGTCATGAAGGTGAACGGCTGGAATAAAAGTCAGGCCATGACTGCTCTCACCCTAGGCCTGCGTGACCAGGCATTAACTGTTCTGGAAAGCATACAAGTCTGTAGCTTTGCTCATTGTAGGGAACCTATTACAGACATTCATCGATGGCATCGGCGACCTTGCAGTAAGAGCTGATGTGAGGTGCGAGCACCACGAGACGCTTAAGGACGCCTTAGCTCATGCACTGAAGGTGGAAGCCATGCGACAGGATTATCGTTCCCATCGCGTCAGGGAGATTGCAGCAGCTACAGTCCGCAACCGTAATAAAGGATACAGCCCTAGGTGTAACGGCTGTGGGGAAAGAGGCCATCTTCTAACCAGCTGACCTAAGCGACCTGTAGAAAGGGGAAGTTGATCGACCTCGAGAGAATAGTGCGGCTAACAGCACCGCCCCGTGGCAGCAGGGAAACGACTAAAAACCTGGACTTCGGGGCGGATGCTGGCTGATGTTAAAAGAGCCCCAAGGATTTCGATCTCACAAACCCATAATGGAAACAGCCTTATAATTAAGGGCGAAGTCAACGAAACGCCGTGTAAACTGACCATAGACACTGGAGCCTCTCGCACGGTTGTCAGTTCTCAACTTATAAGTCAGTTCCTTGGGGATTCCGCTTACAACCAAGAACGCATTAACTTGGTGACAGCCACCGGTCAGTGCATACTTGTCCGTGGAGAGAAGGAGATGAAGTTGAAGCTGGACAACATGATCTACCTGCCCAATGTCATCGTGGCTGTCTAGGTGACTGAGATTGACGTTAATCAAGGTGTTTTGAAATGGGGAAAAGAAGAACTTTTCGTGGACCAGAGAATGTGTACAGCCTTAAGAAGATTGTTCTTCCACCGAGATCGGAAACGGTTGTGCCGGTTAGTTTTCCTCCGAATTTCGGGCAAGCTCATCGTTGTGTACTCGTAGAAAGGGTAGACAATGACATTCAATGAAAAGTGGCTCGGACCTTGGTCAGAACCACCAATATCTCAGGAGAACGTATGCTGAACCATTTCATTGGGAACAGATTATAGAAAAAGGCTCACTGGTTGGTACTAGTGAGGAAGTGGATTGTTGCGTCGGTGCAAATATCTATCGACTGGAACCCCCAGCAAGGATGCAGAAACGAGAGTAACCACACTGTTTAGGCCCAAACATGGGCATTTGAAACGGCATCCAATTGTGTTTGACTGAGCGCATCGCCCGATGGTATCGAGGTGAGGTAAACGCCGCCGGGGGGGGGGGCTTCCCGTTATTCCGGCCGGTGGGCTGACCAGTGCATTGAACGACGCGGCATCGTCGACTGTGTGTGTTGTGCGATCGTAAGTGGGTTGGGCGCGGCGGGTGTCCATTTTGTATGCGTCGTCCGAATTTGCTATAGAATATTTAGGTTGCGACCGCCTCGAATTGAATGTCTGTTTTGAGTGTTACGTGACAAGAGGCCTAATTTGAGTTTTGAGTGATTAAATTAACTGATTGCCAATAATTGTTGCGCGACGGACGGCTTGTATTGAGTTGTAATTATTAACTTACCTTTGTTTGCAAGTAATTTACGTCAATTTGTATAGTGATTGCATTTGAAGCGCATTTATAGTGATTGCATTTTGAAGTGCATTTGACAATATTAATTTTGCCCGTGGGGCATCGGATATAGTTCGGAGATATTTTCCTTTGTCGTTTAAAACGCTGAACCTTGTGACTAGAGAAGAGATCGCGTTCTTACGTGTGGTTAGAATTTTGTTGCTAAGTGAAAATGGAAGTTGAACTTTGATCGCCCGTTCATTAGTTGTGCCGTGTGTCACGTGTTTGATTTCGATGAACGTTGAATTGGTTGACTTTGAAGTTAATTATATGTACAATAAAGTTGATAGACTGAAATAGTGAAGTGACGTCAGACTTGAATTCAGATAAAGTGAACTATCACTGGAGGATCGCACATTTGGAGAAACGCAGCGCCTGCGGATCTGCGGTTCGACTTCAACGGTTAAGTCAGGTCACACATTGTACACACTACTATACACTACTTACATGTACCTCACGTATCACCTGACTGGTACCCTGTGGTCAACCCTACCTCCTGAAAAAGGTAAGTGCTTACATATTTGTCAGCCCTTGTTTGTACATCCATCCATAGGCCGTTGGGCCCCGTCCTCTGTTGCCCGTCGATTGGATTACTGATGGGCCCTAGTCCAGTCAGTCTTTGTTGGGGCAACTCAGGGCGTGAACACACACTTTTTGAAGATTGTCGCAGCGTTCTCTCCCCGAATGAAATCGGCAAGGCAAAGTAGTTGCTACTCAAGTACGCTGATGTTTACTCGTCAAACGATGCTGACATAGGAAAGACTGGCTTATTTCTGCACAAAGTAAACACAGGAGAAAAATTGCCTATCTTTCAGCGACCTAGAAGATTGCCGGTAGCACGTGAAAAGAAACTGAAAACCATGATTGAGGGAATGGTGAAGGATGGTGTTATAGAACCTTCATCTAGTCCATGGTGTTCACCTGTGGTGCTGGTAAAGAAGAAGGACGGCAGCATGCGGTTTTGTGTTGACTACCACTGTCTGAACGACGTTACGAAGAAGGACAGCTATCTCTTGCCAAGAATGACACGTTGGACATGTTTACAAGAGTAAAATGGCTTAGCACGCTGAACCTGAAAAGTGGCTACTGAAATTGACCCTAAAGACAGGGAGAAAACTGCATTCAGACCAATGGGACAGCTTACTGATTTAGGATGGAGTCTTGTGCCGTAAATGTGAAAATGGTCCGGGAGAAAGTTGTCATTTGCAAATGGCTGTTCATAAAGCTAAAGTACCGGATGTTCTACAGCTGTACCATAATGGTTGTTCAGGAGGTCATCTGGGAGTTAAACGAACTCTACTAAAGATCCGAAAACGGTTTTACTGAGTCCACTGTCGTGACTATGTCAAGGACTGGTGTCGCAAATGTACAAGTTGTGCAGCTGTAAAGATACCTCAGACTCGTAGTAGAGATGCATTGAAATTATACAATGTTGGTGCAGCATGGGAGAGGAGTTTCCGGAAAGTGAAAGTGGTAACAAGTATTTAATGGTTAGACAGCGGAATACCACCTGAAGCCCCACGCAGTATAACCGATTATGTAAATGCGGAATAAAATGAATGACATTTATGAGCACGTCAGACAATCGGGCCAGCAAATGTCTGAAAAGGTGAAAACCCGATATGATCGCAAAATGAATAACAAAGGGTTCGACGAAGGTTCCCTAGAGTGATTGCACAATCCAGTTCAAAGGAAAGGGAAATCTTTTAAGTTTCAAGCTATATACGTGGTAGAGCCATGCTGCAGTTATATTATGGTTGTAGCACGAATGGGTCGGCTCGACCGGGGAAGAACCACGCTCTCACAGAATACCAGCGTCAAATAGCAGCTTAACGCTGCTGTGTTTCGTATGGTGAGTGTAGAGAACCGGAGACCCTTTTTACTGGAAACGAGGCATTCCATCTTAGTCCTTACGGGTGACAACGCATCTGCATATTCATTCGTAATCGAAGATAGGTGTTATTCCATCTTAGTGCTCGGTGGTGGCAATTCATCTGTATTTTGATTCTTAATCAAGTCTATGGGCCACAGCAACCACTTACCATCAGGTGGGCTGTGTGCTCGTTTGTCACCCTTATCCTATAAAAAAAAAAAAACATGGGACGGACCGTACTAGATTGTGACAAGAATCAATGATGTAACCTACCGGATACAAAAAGATGCAAGAGGTACTTCTAAGATCGTCCATGTGGATCGACTAGCAGGTTATTATGGGCCCGATAATGCTCGGGACGAGAATGTCTTAGGAGGGGGTAGTGTTGAGTGCCACCATTAATGCCTGGTAAATGGCAACACTAGTTACCACTAGTGTACTCTAGTATCGAATGGCAGAACTAGAAGAGTCAAGATCCTTCTAAAAATTTCCATGGCAGAACTTTCTAGAACTATCGATACCTAGTCAATCGGGACCGGTATGTACTCGAACATGCTATATTATGTTTCTACAGTAGGAGATTCTGGAACTATTTGAGGCCCTATATAGGGCCGGTATAGACCGAGTCCGGAGTCAGAGATGAGTTGGCGATACCAGCGAATACTACAAAGCGATACAACTGCGAACTAAAGAGATCAGTAGTACAATTGTGTTTTGTTATTAGTGTGGTTTTGAGTTTTTATTAGTATTCTGTAATTAAAATGTCAATGGCCAAGAAAGGGGGGAAGCACTTCCAAAAAAAAAATATAACTATAATAAAACTATAATAAATTGTGAAAGTATCGTCTACGTACCGCTTGTAGAAACTTGGAGTTACTGGTGCAGTAAGCAGAGCTTTCTCCTCAAAGTCCTCATGAAAATATCGGCGACAATGGGAGATACCGGTGAGCTCTCTTTAAGCCGCCGAAGAAGATTAGTCAGTTCTTACCATACGTCAAGTGCAATATTCCTCTACAAGATGCAGGAGTGTACAAGCTTGATTGTGAGTGTGGTCTCTCGTATATAGGGCAAACAAAACGATCAATAAAAACACATAGCTGACGTGAAGCACCAACGTTCCGGGAAGTTTGCAGTTTGTGATCATATCCTAGATGGCCCCCGCCATTACATTAGATTTGATAAACCACAAATTCTTGCGAAAGAACATCGATTCCTGCCAAGGATGATACGTGAGGCTACTGAATATGGCGCGGATAATGGTGCGGATGGTATGGTGAGGTCTTTGTTGCGATGTGCGTTCGTAACATTCGGCGGCTGGAATTAATCCGAACATTTCATCAGAGCACTCTCCGTGGTAATAGCGATAGAAAATGCAAAGAGATGCAACGACATCCTTTCGCAACGCCAGTAAATCAATCCGATCGTGGATCCAAGGATAAATGCGGGGTAGGTGCCGCTTATGACATTAATTACTGGGTAATAAATGCAAGATTAAAATTCCTAATAATTTAACGATAATGTCAGCTGAATTAATTGCTATAAATGATGCCCTATTATATGCTGGTACAAATTTTCAAAAAACAGTCATACTAACTGATAGCAAGGGTGCTCTTCAACATATTGCTCGATGCGCCTCTGGTCTCAGATGTGTATTGATAGCATATAATATATTAAATGAAATATATAAACTTCAATGTAAAAATCGTAATTTAGTACCATCACACATCGGTTTACAAGAAAATGAGGAGGCTGATAAACTGGTCAAATTGGCAATTACACAAGGAAGAGAATGTAATATTGATCCAGATTATACAGAAATTTTAATTAAATACAAAGATAAATGTTATGCACTTTGGAAAAAATATTTTGATAAAAGGTCGCAAGAAAAAGGAATTTCGTACAAAACTATCCACAGTCAGCCTCCGAAAGTGCCTTGGTTTAATCAATGTCTAATGAACAGCAATGCGACTTCACTCCGGACACATTCCGTGCAACAAATTTGCTTTCATGATGAATATTTCTCGGGAAAACTTCGCCAAGTACCGAAACAAATTTGTGTCTGAAGTCGAGTCTTTGCTGAACAAAGTCTCGTATTGGGAGCAACTAAATCCGGTCCAGTTCAATTCCTAAGATACAAGTTTGCGCGTTTACCGCTAAAAAGAACTCCTTTTATCATATCTCCTCAGTTTCCAGGCACTCCCCTCGTTGCCTCAGCCAGTATTGGAATCCTCGGCGTCGACATATCGAGTGACGTGCAGTTTCGTGGTCACTTGGAAAAGAAGGTCAAATTAGCCTCTAAAAAGCTTGGCATGCTCAGCAGAGCGGGACAGTATTTCATGCCAGCACACAGCCTGCAACTTTGCAAGGCACAGGTTTAGCCTCACGTGAAATACTATTCCCATCTCTGGCCTTGGGCTCCTTAGTGGCAGCTCCTACCACTTGACTGCATCCAGCGCAGAGCAGCTCGAATCGTCGACAAACGAGTTCTTTCTTTTTTATTTAAGGGACTTTAGTTATAATTAACATGTGAGTCCTATTGTACATTATAACTAAATAGCCCATAACAATTTATTAAATTACTTATACAATATACTTGGTACGAAATCCGACACGATAGTAGAGAGATAAGGCGCAGGAACAACGGCTTCATGTGATTTACGAGGGACAGGGGCAAAATACAACCAATTTCTTTACTCCAGGCTGCTACTGAGAAATTCTTGACAGAAAAACCCAATTACTGATTTTGCTTCAACCCGGAACCCGGGGCTACATGAACCGTAGTTGTATATTCGACCAAAAAAATTACCGTAGGTAGTTAGTATATTATTCAAAATACAATTTTAAACACGCTTTACGTGAATCTATCTAGGTATCTATGTAATGGAATCTTTTAATGTAATTTTTATCAAATCCTAGACGGCCGATTTAAGAACCGACGACAAAACAATAATTAAATAAATTTATCTTAGAACTAATAGTCTAGTGCCGTGGTAGCTCAGATGGTTAGCGCTCGCTGTAAGCTTCACAGTACTCGAGCAACCCGGGTTCAATACCCGCCGGCACCAATGAACACGTGCTAGTCGGTGAAGGAAAACATTGTGAGGAAACCTGCATGTCTGAGAAATAGGAAAAAGAAATATTTCGAAGAATGTGAAGTTTGCCAATTGGGGCAGCGCGGCGGACATTTCCTTGCCCTAAAACTCTGATCAACTGGATATAATAAATAATCAGCTTAGGATCGATGCGTGTTATTTAGGCTTTTCTAAAGTCTAATATTAATAATATGTGTGTAGTGTTGTAATATATTATAAAAAAAAACTTGCTTTGATAATTTTGCACTTCAGAAAATACGATTCGCTTAAAAAGTTTGATTAAGGCAGTAAAATTCACTTTCCTGGCTATTTCCGACAGTTTAACTACTTTCTTTGTTGTGTACTATAAAAATTAAGTGTGGTCACAACTCTTATGTAGCTTAGAGTTTAAACAAATGTATTTGTTAAAATATTATTGTTTGCTGGCTTGTAGTTGATAATGATTTCAAAAATAATTACGTATGTGATAAAACTAATTTCACATTAAATGAAACTAAATTTTTACGAATTTTATCGCGTTTAATTATACTTTTTAATTACCGACGTTAAATACAAAGAATGAAATAATACAAAGAATTAAAGATCATAGAACATTAACATAGGTACCCGATAATAATATAAACCATATATTATCATACCTACCTTCATATTTCATACATTACAGCTTTTGATGTAACTCGAAGCTACTCTCATTCAATGTGTAGGTAGGTAATCTTATTTTGTTTTAATTATTCCGTCCCCTCCCCGGCAATAAGATACGTATGCAAAGATCGGTTCTTACGTTAGTACATTACGCTTCAGTTGATGTTTAGGTTTTAGATCATACGATTTTTTCATACGATCTTATAGGCATACGATTTGATCTGGGTGAAGATCGCATTCCCTTGAATCGATTCAAAAATCACTAGATCGTATGGGCATGAATCGATCTTACAGAAAATCGATCTAGATCGGGCATCCCTAGAGAATCGGCCCCTTATTCATTAATTCAATCATCATTATCATCATCATAATTACAGTCTATCACAAATCCACTGCTGAACGTAGGCCTCCTCAAGTAATGGTAAAAAAATCTGGTCCTGAGCCCGCATCCATCGACTTCCTGCATCTCTTATCAATCTCACTCCATCTTAAGGGAGGTCCACCCTACACTTAGCTTATCTGTACGAGGCTGCTACTTAATAGTATTTTATCCTCATCGGTTATATATTCTTCGAGCTATATGGATAGCCCATTGCCACTTCAGCTTACTGATCCATTGCGCTGTATTATTTACTCTGGTTCAACTTAAAGTTGAAGATTACAAGATTACAGCTTATATAATTAAGATTTAATTAATAGAGACTTATATAGGCTGTAATTTATTAAGAAGATTACAGCCTATATAAGTCCTACTGCTGGGCACAGGCCTCCTCCATTTCCGAGAGGGTTTTAGGGCAAGGTCTTCGAAATATATATTATTTTTTATTTCTCAGACTATGTTTTCCTTCACACACATAAAATTATAATTAACATTTTCATTGCTGCCGGCTGATCGAACCCGGGTTGCTCGCGTACTGTGAAATTTAGAGCGAGCGCTTAGCCCTTGAGCAACCAAGACTGATTCTACTACGGATATCTAATAATCCAATAATGTATGTAAACTGCCGTGTCCTCGAAAAAGGCCTATGTCCATTATAGGACTTATAGACGTTCACATGTGATATGAAATATTTCTTTTTGATCATTCCGCAATTGCCCACTACTGGACTTCGGTCTGTTCCATTATATAGTGGCAGGGAGTTTGACGAATTACAGTTCTAGATGTGTCGCACCTTTGACGCTGCTGAAGAAGTATTTTTTACAAGATTTTATTTATCTTGCAATGTAACTATGTTTGTTCGGGTGGAATCTTGCTACTCAATTTTGAAGCAGATATCTTCAATCAATTGAGCTGAAATTTTGTATACATGTTAAGTTTGCATGACAATGCATGGTTAGCTGTGTGCCATCATTCTAAATCTAAGATGGGGGACTAGTTATTTTAATGCACTCCTACTATATGGGTATCAAATGAAAGGGCTTGCTTAATAATAATAATAATCATCTTTATTTCGGACCAAAATTAATCCATAGTAGTGTTAGTAACAATTGACTTATAAACTAGTAAAAGTTAATGTAACTCGAAAAATAAAGTGACGTCACTCTAAATCCAATATATCGGACTTCTAATGATGGCGGACTAAGTTTTTTATGCTTTCCTACAATATGGGTATCAAATGAAAGGACTTGCTGAGAATAACGAATTAACCAAAAACAAGCTTTTATATCATATAAATTGTGTAATGACATTATAAGTTGATAGTAAAAGTTTTAAAGGAAAAGTTTTTTTATTCTTTTTAGCGCATTTAAATAAAAGCTTGTTTTAAAAAAAAAGTTCATTTTACTTTTAATTTATTTTAGAATCATTTTTCAATTCATTACAGACTATAAGTAGTCCACTGGTGTACGTAGACCTCCCTCTTAGGTTACTTTATAGGGAGTATATTTTCCCTAGTTGCCACGCTTGGCTGGCGAATTCGTAACCGCAACTTTTTTTATATAAAATAGGGAGACAAACGAGCCCACAGCCCATCCGGTAAGTGGATGCTGAGGCCCATAGATATCTATATCCATCTTTGATTGAGAATAAAAATGCAGATGCGTCATCCTTTTGTGCAGATGCAGATGCAGATGCCTAATGCCTTTTTTCCAGTAAAAAGGGTGTCCAGTTCTATACAATCATCACATAAAACACTTATTTTATGGTATACTGTGAGAGCGCGTTCCTTCCCCGGTCAAATCGACTCATACATGCTACAACCATAATACAGTTGCAGTTGGCTCTACTACATTTACTCGTAAAATGTGTAAATATTATGTATTTTTATGCATAAGATAATATTTGGTTATTAAAAAAGTACGTGGTAGAGCCATGCTGCAGCTATATTATTGGTATAGTTTTAGCACGAATGGGTCGGCTCGACCGGGGAAGGACCACGCTCTCATAGAATACCAGCGTAAAATAGCAGTTTAACGCTGCTATGTTTCGTATGGTGAGTGTAGAGAACCAGAGACCCCTTTTACTGGAAAAGAGGCATTCTATCTTAGTCCTCACGGCTGACAACGCATCTGCATTTCAATTCGCAAACGAAGATAGATGTAGATGTCTATGGGATATATAAGATATACTGATACTACATGGTCCTGACACACCTGTCTCGCTTATTTCACAATCTACGTCTACATGCTAGTCGGTTAATAGTAACCTTAATTTGCCGATAAATTTTCGTCTACCCTCTAGACCCTTTGTATCTGATTATATATGTATTACATTAAAAAGATAACAGTCTTATCGAAATACTACACTTCGTATCACAGGAAATGTCACGTTCCCGGCAAAAGATGGTCGGCTGGGTGCGTAAACGCATGTTACATACAAGTTCAAGTGCATAGGAGTGATATTCAATTTTATTATTGTAAAAGTTTTTTAATTGATATTTTCTTGAAATATGAAAAATTTTATAATTTTTACGGCTTACGACTTGTGGTGGTATGAAAATCTTGTTTACTTCAGCCGAAATTACACAAACCGGAGACGGCAAGAAGGCTTTATACGTGGTATAGTCACGCTGCAGCTATATTATGGTTGTAACACGAATGGTTTCATGTTTTAGTTCCCTCTGTCACCACTTGCGAAACCTATGGGACAACACGGAGTACGAGTAGTGGATATTCTGACACCGCTACTACACAGTTTACAGTATTTAAATATGCACATTTAAATAATTAAAGAAAATTAAAGGTAGCAATTGTAGACTTCATTTTTATGAATTATTAATAATTAAATCATATCTTCATCATTCTGTAAAAAGTGCAAGAAATAGGTCCTTCTGCTGTCCTCGCAACTCTGGGTATTTTTCATTTGACAAATACTAGATATTTATAATTAAATTATTGGGGGGTATTTATACCGCCTTTGGTCATGCGATACTCACGGAACGAGAAGGGCTGCTGATAATTTTTCTTACGTCGCTTTGATATGGTAAATAATAAAATATTTAATAGTCCTAGATCTAATAGTTTAAGACAAATATGGAATGATTGGGCACTATATGTCTTCTTTAGGTAGTATTATGTTTGTACAGATTTTTAATAAGCCAAAAAGAGAAAAAAAATATTTTATTTACGTTTTATTATCTTATATATGGTTATGATATTATTTTCCTGACAATTCCTATAGACAACTTTTACATCACCCACAGCAAAGCTAAGGTGATTAGTTATTTATATCATAACTATACGACGTCCTTCTCTGCATGGAGATTGATAGTAAAATTATATATTTTTACAAAACGAAGTCAGACCGATGAATTACCTTGTTGTAGTACGACTATGTTCAAACCTCTATGCTAGAATCCCTGCTATCGTCACGTTTCCGGTAACAGATATCAGATCCGGTATCTAGGCAATGAAACACGTCCGGATGAGTTTACTTTGTGTTCAAATCATATCGGCATTATGAAATAAAAATCTTTAAAAAAATATGTCCGTTTTATTTTTATTTTCGGCCATTTATTTAATATTCCAAAAAACTTCATAAACCAAAAACTTCTGTCTTTCAGAAAGGTTGTTAATGTATGTGTGTAAAAATATTTAATAAAATTCCAAAGTAGTTCAAACACGGCTCTATGATTCTCATGACCAAAATGTTGCGTGAATGGCTATTAAAAAATGTTATTATAGTGTTAAGGAATTTCAAAATGATAATAATATACATGTTGACATAATATGATGGACGGAATTGCTGTGTATCACTGCGTATTTTATCTGACTTTAAAAAAAAATTACATTTGGTCACGGATATTTTTTTCAATAATCTTACTAAGAGTTCACAGTACAGTAATATGTCTTAAATTGGCGGGGTCTAATATACTACCAGATTTAAATAAAGGTAATACTTAACTGTGCTTCATTAAATCAGGAAACATTCAGGATTTGATACTGGTATGAAAAATAATAGCTAGTTAAGGCGCGATTGTATCTATTATAGACGCAATAACTTTATGGTGGAAATCCACCACAGATCTGCAGTTTTCTAAAATCAATAGTTTTAAAATACTTTACAATATCTTGTGATGATACTTTATGAAATGTAAAATTATTTGTACACAATTATGTGTACATTTCCATTTTGCTTAAGTAATGATTCGGCGATGGCAGGAGAAGAATTCAGTGACTTAGTGGTTAAGATCGGAATATCAGTAACACATTTCTCAAAAACTTTTGCAATGGCCTGATCTGATTCAGTTAATTTGTTGTTACAACTTAACTAGTAGTTTAATTGCGATATTTGATCTTTCCAGTTTCGCTATTAATTATACTCCATGTAATTTTAATTTTATTAGAAGCCGCCTTAATTTTTTTACTCAAATGCAAAGACTTGGTCGGGGAGCACACTCTATTAAATATTTATGAATAATTTTCCATATTCCCTAAATTCGAAGCTCGGATTATATAACTTTTCATGATAAAAATCATATAAACTTTGTCTGCTCTAATGGACTCCTACTGTCGCCCATTCATTGAATACCTTCCGACTGTTCAAGACGAATGTAGAAAAAGTATTATCAAATTAATTTCAAATAAGCTTAAATAATGTTTCATATCTTACCAGGTTGTCACTCCATCTAGGAAGTCGATGGATGCAGGTGGCTCAGGACCGTGCTTTGTGGTATTCCTTGGGGGAGGCCTATGTTCAGCAGTGGACTTGTGAAGGACTGTAATGATGATGATGATGATGAATGTTTCATACAAAAAATTAGGATTATTTTGGTATTTAAGTAATGGAAGTTTAATCTCAGCAGCCGGATTTTACGAACCCACATCGTAGTAAAACTCCCGATATCACACCATCTGGATTCGTGGCGGTCCACCACTGTATGTTTCACTAGGAGTTTTCTTCCACATACGATCTCTCTGTACAATAATTTTTACCGGCGATTTTTCCAAACAGATACGATTTAGGGACCTAAAAAAAAGAGCTTACTTCTTTTTAAAAGGCTCGCAACGCACCTGCAATTCCCTTGGTGTTGTAGTTGTTCATGCGTGGCGGTAGTCATTTACCACCAGGCGAGCCGTATGCTCGTTTGCCTCCTCTCCTATAAAAAAGGTTTTTCACCATGATATTTCTAAACTTCTCCAAGCGACGTGCATTTACTGTACCAAACACAACTTTCTCATCTACTTGCTTTTTGTGAACATAAGGAATGAAACTAACCGTACACAGTGATCAGAACTCAATTTTTGAATTATACATTTATGCAACGGCTTAACATTTGTAAAATGTTATCTATACATGTTGCACTAGATTCAGCAATACGAGTTGGCTCTAAAATAAATTAAAAAGACCATATTACTATTATTTAACATTGATCTAAATTTAATATTGATGGAGGATCTTCCAGGAGATTGATATTAAGATCTCCACATTTACGAGTACAACAGATATATTGTGTTTATTAAGCTTCATAAAAACTTTCTCTATTACTTTTTTAAAAGTATCAATTATAGATAATGGGGGTATGTAGACGCTCACAACAATTTGTTCAAACTCAAGTCGTGCCATTTTTACAGTCCGCTCAACAGAGAGGCTCACAATATCTTTACTTTCTTTATATGATAATAATTTACTAGCTAATATTATGGAGAAACTTCTTAAAACCGTTTCTATATTGAAGGAACTGACCACCTGGTGATTACTGAAGTTAAACATTAAGTTTTAAACTTATAGACAATGTTCAGTAATACATAAAATATGAATATTGTTGCTATTTAGGAACAATTCAATTTCTAGCTCTTTGCCTATCATTTTTGCATATTTTGATGCACCAGGTGTAAAAAAAATTACTATGACTTTCTGCTGTCATACAATTAAGAATATATAAGCTACATTCTAAATTATTTTAACTTACAGAGATTACCTGTATTGACTTATTTTCTAATTAAAATTACTTGGAACTGATTCAAGGCTGAGTGGCTGAGTTAATATATAAAAATTAGATAGATCATTTGCTATCTGTCTTAAATTATATCTCTAGTTAAAAATTCTTAATTAAATTATATATGTCTATTAAATTAATTAAAGTAATTTAGATAATTAATAGATTTTAATAACTGATTTTGTTTACATTGCCTCTTCTCCTAAACAGAATTATTAATGTACTGTTAGGGCAAAATTTACTATTTAAGTTTTTATTCATTATATGACTAAAGAATGCTCCAGGCATGCAATAGTTACTGAGCAGCTGTCTTTTTATTTAATATCATGCCCAATTTTTTACTTATATCATCACAATGCATAACAACTTTTTTTTTTACACTGTCATAGAGTGTAGGTGAAAATAATGAGTTATTACTGTATATGTAGGAAGGATAGTGGGTATAGTACAGAGACTGATTTTGTAATTAGGAATAACAATTAATTCGTTTACACGAATTAATTATCCAACGAGTCGAGGATAAACTAGTAACGGAATACGACAAGCACACCGTTCCACGTCAGAGCCAAGACTGTCCTAACGGCGGCAGCTCCGTCCGTTTTATACAAGCTAAACGGGCGCCACCGCAGGTGCAATGGTGCAGGTGTGCGGAGCACGTGTTATTTACAAGAATTCTGTCTTGCTACACAGACGCCGCCGCACGTGCAATGCTGCACGTGCCGTCATTCCGTTCCACGTCAGAGCCAAGACTGTCCTAACGGCGGCAGCTCCGTCCTTTTTATACAAGCTAAACGGGCGCCACCGCAGGTGCAATGGTGCAGGTGTGCGGAGCACGTGTTGTTTACAAGAATTCTGTCTAGCTACACAGACGCCGCCGCACGTGCAATGCTGCACGTGCTGTCATATACATTGTTATTTACATATTATATTGTCCCCGACCATATGGGTTGAGCGCTGGGTTGATAAAGTCATTAAAGTCTCTTTATAGGGACTCTAAGGCTTGTGTCAGGATCAACGGGGCCTATTTGGAATGGTTTAGCATCCACAAGGGTGTCAAAAAAGGCTGTGTGGCTTCCCCGTAACTGTTCAACCTATTGATGGACACAGTTGTTTGTAAAATTTGAAAGTTCAAGAATGCGGGTTAACAATGGGTGAGTTAACCGTCAAAAGCCTTTTGTACGCAGATGCGATGGTCATATTTGCGGCGTCGGTGGCAGAGTTGCAAATGATGGTTACATTAATGAACAGGTCATTAAAAGATGGGAATGAAAGTGAACGCAAGTAAGACGAAAGTTATGGTTTTTGAAAGAGAAGAAAGTAACACGATATTTGACATAAGAATAGAAGGGGATTTGGTCGAACAAGTAGATGAGTTTGTGTATTTGGTATGTGAATTAAGCAGGGATTGCAGATATGATAAGGATATAATAGGATATGATAGGAACGACGAGTGAATGCAGGAAATAGAGAAAATGGGGCTCTACACTCTGTTGTTAAATGTCATAATGTGTCCAAAAAGGTACGTATGGCAATTCACAATGCTGTATTAGTCCCTACTTTAATATATGATAGTGAAAGTTGGGTGTGTCAGAAGCACGGGAGTAGAATAAATAATGTAGAAATGCGATCATTAATGAGTATAATAGGGCTGAATCTGAATGACAAGGTGAGAAATTGTGTCTCAAGAAAAGAGTGCGGTTTGCAAGAAGATGTTGTAAACTGGATTAAGAAAGGAAGGCTTCGGTGGTTTAGTCATGATTTATCTTTGCAGAGTTGGGAAGGGATGCCCTAGGCGAAAATTTATATATCAAATTGGTATATATATTGAAAATGGGCGAAATTAAGAGTATCCTTAACCGACGAACATGTATGCGTAGGTACCGACGAGCATATATGGATGTGGATGTGGCGAGAGAGGTGTGCCAAGATCGTGCCAAATAGAAGTCCGTAGTCTCTGCCTACCGCCTGGGTGACAGGCGTTAGTTTTTATATTAATATGTCCCCAAATGAACCTGGTATAGAGCGCTGATACTCACTTTGATGTTTTATTAAGGAGTCAAAGCGCTCCTCATTATATTTACATGACTTTACCAGATCATTCATAGACAATATGTGTTCTTTTATCTCATTCTAAGACGATGCATATTTGTTTGATATAATTTGAAGGGAGTTTTAAGTAATATGAATTATTATTGTTATTTTTTAAATTAAAATAAATCAAATACAAAGCTTAAATGAATTAAACACGGTGTCGAAAATACCTAACAAGAATCAATTGGATTGTAAAAGTTGATTTAAATTAGAATGTACTAAGTATACTGTATGCTTACCATAGCATGCAGCAGCTACTTCGAGAAGTGAAAAACTGTGGTTGCCAACTCGTCTGCCAAGTTTGTCATTAATTGCAAATTATCCCTCCCCCCACTATGAGGCAATCAATTTTGGAGACATCTTCTTGATACCAGCTGAGAAGTAAAAAACTGCGGTTGCAATCACGCCTGCCAAGCGTGATAACTATGGCAATATCTACCACTAGACAACTATGGTATTTGATAGACCATAAGGGTTCTGTATCCAAAAGTTGTTTATTTGCCTAATAGTCCAGCCCAGTTGGTCACTTTTAGACAGATTGCTAGATTGTTTGACACTAACATTGTTTCTCGCTGCTCTCGTCTGAGTAATTCGTTAAAAATTTATTCGGCCAGTCGCTTGAATTATTTATGAAGGATACCTTATCGCGCGAAATGTTTTCACAGTCCATATTTGACTTTCTGATCGCACTAATTCGTGAGGTGTGATGAATTATTTTCATCTAACTTAAAATATAAATGGTAACAAGTATTGTTATAACCGTACTGGTTACTTATCTCACTCTTTTGCCCTCACAGTTACCAGACTCTGGAATGACATACCTCTAGATATTTAAAAAGCCCCTAACAGGTTTGTTTCCTAAAATAAAGTCCGTATGCATGTGAAAATATCGTGGCAATTTTGATCACAGCTCTTAATTTCATAATATTTCATATTTATTCTGAAAAAGAGAGTAATTAAGTATTTAAGTTTATATTGTAGGTATTTGTGCATAGAAGTATAAATAAATAAAACAGATAAGATTGTGTTATACGTATTGGTTTCAGGCGCATGGCTTAGTGCTGAATCTTTCCTACATTTTTTAACTTCCCGCTTTGAAAATTAATAATTTTCAAATGTAGGAAGTTATAGATTTCGGTCCAATTTTGAGAATGTGAGTTTTCATCAAATCTTCACGTTTTGAGGTCTTAAAATGTTGTCGTACGATAGTTTTAGAACGAATCAACCGATCGAGATTGGCGACACGGCGTTCAAAAGTGTTCATTGAGACTTCGAGCTGATTAGATTTTCAAGTCAAACGGTCGAGCTGTTTCAAAGATTTAATAAAAATAAAAACAAAAAGAAAACAAAAATTAAATATGTTTTCGAACGTTGCGCATGAAATTAAACGGGAAGTTCCAGGAATGGCCTGTAGGGTCAAACGCATTTTTTAATAGACTAAGGGTGACGAATAAGCACACAATCTATGCATATCTACATCTACGTCCTCGATTATGTATCAAAATTCTGATGCTTTATCACGCCTGAGCACTAAGATGGAATGCCTCGATGCCAGTAAAAAGGGTCTCCGGTTCTCTACTCTAACCATTATAGTATATAATACAGCAATATTAAGCCGCCATTTTAGACATGTAATTGTAACACTGACGCCGTACTGCATTCAGTCATACAATTACATAAAATACATACGTTTTTATGTAACAGAGCCGCGCTGCACTCTAAATGGGTCATCTCGACCACGTCACTTTATTCGAAAATACGAGCGTAAGTTATCAGCATAACTTGACGAGTGGAGAGATGCGGGCTTCCGGTTATTGGCAGTTTCTGAGATTAATTTATTCCCCAATGTTTACAACTCGCCTCCATTTTTAATCTAAATCTACCATCAGAGGTATTTATGGTTTACCACGTTGCAGCATGACAGTGGTAAAACTGTCAACTATAAGCTCTTGGTTATATCTAAATTGATAATATTTCCCGTAATTTGTGTGCTAGTTTATTCCACTCATACAGCGTGCATATGAGCACAGCTAACGTTATGTCGTCAGGCCTGCAGCGATTGAACGTGGTTTATCTTCACGCACAATCCCTGACGGGGTAGCCAGAGAGAACAGATCGCCAAGTGTCACGATCCCTACATATCTCTTTCGCTTCTTTCAGATTCATTATCTTCTTCATACATGCACGTCTAGGTATCCGAGTACTCTTGACCCTACCCTCTTCGAGCAATTTGCTCACATGGTCTTCGAAAGTTAGTCTCGGTCTACCTCGACACCTTTTAATATTAACTTTCGCGCTATATATTTTCTTCACCATTCGGTCTTCACTCATTCGCTCAACGTGCCCAAACCACCGAAGCACGCCCTTATCAATTTTTGTGATAAGGTCATCTTTCAAACCTGCCATATTGCGAATCTCTTCGTTTCGTTTTCGGTCGGCCATAGTAACGCCGCACATTTTACGAAGA
This sequence comes from Parnassius mnemosyne, assembly GCA_963668995.1. Taxonomy (NCBI): domain Eukaryota; kingdom Metazoa; phylum Arthropoda; class Insecta; order Lepidoptera; family Papilionidae; genus Parnassius; species Parnassius mnemosyne. The sequence goes on along the minus strand of CAVLGL010000057.1, from coordinate 38,408,794 downwards.
GATCGCATCTCCACTGCATTCAACTTACTTTTATGCTTCTTCTGGCATACCCAGGTTTCGCTGCCATATAACAAAGTCGGTACCAACACTGCGATTGAACGTCTTCACGAATTAACGAAAACAGCCAGACCAGCTGTTGCCCGCGAATTCGCCCACGTGGAATTTTTTTGCGCAGAACCCTGAAATAAAAGTAACCTAAGTTACTCCTTATAATATCAGCTATCTGCCAGTGGAAGTCCGATCAAAATCGGTTCACAGGTTTTTGCGTGATGCATGTTCACGCCAAAATAGCTAGCAGATAACAAAGATATTTTCAGACTTACTTAAAATTTTTTATGTGATAGAGCCATTCTGCAGCTATATTAATAGTATAGTTATAGCACGAATGGGTCGGCTCAACCGGGGAAGGACCACGCTCTCACAGAATACCAGCGTAAAATAGCAGCATAACGCTGTTGAGTTTCGTATGGTGATTGTATAGAACCGGAGACCATTTTTTACTGGAAACGAGGCATTCCATCTTAGTCTTCACGGGTGACAACGCATCTGCTATTTGATTCGTAATCGAGGAAAGATGTAGATGTCTATGGGCCACAGCAACCATTTACCATCAGGTGGACTATTTGCTCGTTTGTCACCCTTATTCTATATAAAAAAACATTTATCACAAATATAGTTATATTTTGGCCAATTTACACAATATCAATATGAATCTATATCAATAGCATAGGTGTTATTTTGATGTATGAGCTATATTATTGTAAAGTTTCATTAAAATCCATTTAGTAGTTCTTGCGTGAAAGAGTGACATACATCCATACATCCTCACAAACTTTCACATTTACTTATAATATTAGTAGGATATTAGTAGCATTATAAATGATGCCTTATATTTACGCGAATTCTACACATTGATAGATACTTTATATTTTTACTGGATAGGTTTCCATTTAAAACAAATACTTATATGCAAATTTCTTACTGCTAATTTAAGTACGAGTATATTTGAATACGAGTATTTCTATTTAAATCAATTTAATTAAAGCTTATTTAATCGAAGAGATGTCACGAATTCCTAATTTGTTCACTTGGGGCTGAATGACAAAGAGGCGAAGTGGTCGACAAACGTACATAGTGCAATTACTGATCAATGTTATACATCTATAGATACATATAACATTCAATACCAAAATTGCTTTAGTTACTTTTTTCACAGCAGTCAATTCCTTAATAATTAATCCCTTGCCGCTTGGAAAAGACTCACAATATTTATATCAAATACCAGATACAAGGGCTTCGCTCTCCCACATTTAAAAAAAATTTGGAGGAGGTACACGGCTCCGCACACGCCGCGCACGGTGAGCGCCAACCATTTTAATGCGCTCCCCCCGAAGGGTATGCTAAGTTGGGAATTGGACCGTAGTCCACAGCAAAATAACTGGCGAACCAGTAAAAGAGGACTTGGCCCCATGATAGAGTGTAAGCACAAACATCGACCGAAGTCGCGCATGTCAATGCGTGTAAACGCCATACAGAATACGATCAAATCCAGCCACAGTGAATGTACGTCACACGGGTTAGGCAACAATAGGCACGTTTTAGTTGCCTAAGTCATCAGTATGTATGTATGAATGTACCTAATTCAGTTTTAATACACTTCCGGAACCCGATATACTTATAATAAATGCATGACCTTGGCCAAGTATTTTCATTAGGATTATTACAGCTCATGATCAATGCGTGTCGTTTTAGTACCTTTAAACACAACTAATTCGAAGAAAACCCTTTTACATGGGATGGGGTTAAGGATATTCTTACGAAACCATCGTACCTTAAAACCGTGTTAGCTATATGCAAACAGACAGTAAGTAATTGCGTTTCTAAATACTTCGAAATAACTAGTAGATTTTTTTTACAGGATAAGGGTGACAAACGAGCACACAGGCCACCTGATAGTAAGTGGTTGCTGTGGCCCATGCTAAAAGGGTCTCCGGTTCTCTACACTCACCATAAGAAACACAGCAGCGTCAAGCTGCTATTTTAGGCTGATATTCTATGAGAGCGTGTATTATTATATATTATTATATATTCTGTGGTCTTTCCCCGGTCGAATCGACCCATTCGTGCTCCAACCATATCCAATTCAAGCCATGCTGAAGCTATATTAGTAGTATAGTTGTAGCACAAATGGGTCGGCTCGACCGGGGAAGGTCCACGCTCTCACAGAATACCAGCGTAAAATAGCAGCTTAATACTGCTATGTTTCGTGTGGTGAGTGTAGAGAACCGGAGATCATTTTTACTGGAAAAGAGGCATAGTCCTCACGGGTGACAACGCATCTATATTTTGATTCGCAAACAAGGATAGATGTAGATGTCTATGGGCCACAGCAACCACTTACCATCAGGAGGACGGTGTGCTCGTTTGTCACCCTATCCTATAAAAAAATGAAAATATGAACTAGTTATAAATCACGTCTGATTAGCACAAAGATCCGGGGGAGAAGGCAATCAATGCATATGCAAATATGCAGTGGCAGTTTATTGATGCCCTTCTGAAGAAATCAGCTGGATGGGAGGTAACAAATTCTTCAAAGGCATTTTGTTTGAGTATCGAATTTTTTTACGCCAAAAAGTTATCTGAATTCTGAAAAAAGTAGAAGTCTGTAGGCGCAAAGTTTAATAAGTACGACGAATGACAGAGGGCTTCAAACCAAAGCTCTTATAACTTGGAGACTGTCTGTTGTGCAGTATGAGATCGTGCGTTGTCGTGCAGGAACAGCGGGGACGAGTGATTGACCAAAGCTGGTTGGAGACGTGCGAGCTTCTGCATCAATGTGTTAAGTTCTTCACATTACACATCTACAGTTATGCTTATCCCGTTTGGTAAGAACATGTGATGAATCACACGCGCTCTAGACCACCAAACAGTGACCATCATTTTCTAGGGATAAGTTTCCATTTGGGGCATTGTTTAGGTGTTGAACTAGGATCTAACCAACTTGCTGAGCTTGCTTACGATTGTCAAATAAAATCCGGTTCAAAATTCTTTCGCTTGTGTGACGCGTATTTTGCATTTGCGATCTTTGAGTTCGTAGGGCACCCATTTATAAAGCTTTTTTACCTTGCCGATTTGGCATAAGTAGACCAATATTAATTTAATGCTAACGTCGCAAGCTGCTGCTAATTCAGCCGTAGATTGAGTATCATCAGGTTCTATAATCACCTTTAATTCGTCATTGTCGACCAAAGTTTTCTGACGATTACGGCGAACAAACCAATAACAGGTGATAATTTTGTTTGTACTATTCGTAAACGTCGTTGATGTTGCATGTCGCTTGTGCCGTGTTGATGCCACGACGGTACTCATATTCCATAATTATTCAAATTATTAACATATTCATGATGAAAAAAAGATTCAAATGCGATGAAAACAAAACGCTAATCAATAAACAAATAACTAATTATGAAAACAGAATTCCATGTTTATAAAATTATACGAATTTGAAATTAGAATTCGTAACTAAACAAAAAATATTTGATTATTGCAGAACGACAATTTCATAGGTAAAGACCTATTAGTGAAGATAGAGGCTCCCCTAGGAGACGATTCAGGCGCTATGTATCGAATTCAAAAGAAACCCCCAGTTCGGTAGATCCCAGGAGTTGATTGCTGACGGCCCGAATGTCGTAAACCAAATAATCACCTGGCTTATCATGAAAATTTACATTGGAAGAATTATGGAAAAAAAATTACAAATTTGTAATTTTTTGCCCATAGTTCATACAATGTAAGTACTTTGTATTAACTTTCAGTAATACTGTGGACTTGTGAAGGGTTGTAATGAATGATTGAATGAACAAAGTACAAGACAATACTCGTATATAAAAGAACTTTCTAAAAATAACCAGCGAAATCATCAGAATTATAATTTTAACTAAAATTTTATTTATGTTTAATTTGAATTGAATATAAAAGAAAATAATAGGCAATGACGCATAATATTGTAATACGAATGCGATTGAATGATAATTGAAATATATCCTGCCTACTTACGTATCTTCCATAACACAGATTACGATGGCCATCTAACGAGTATTTCTCTCCACAAGTTCACCAACTTTTAATTCATTAGGGTTAAATTTTCTTAAGTCACGCTGCCACTATACAAATATGTAATTACTTTATAATCTGAACCATATATACGAATATAAAGTAAATAAAATGTGACTGTCGGAATAGTTTCGTGCAGTGCGAGCGCCACTAGAATTACGAGCTGCACGCTACTGCAATCACGTAAGTAACCAATCTACAGAATTGAACAAGTGTGGCAGTACTGAACAATGAAACACTGGCATTTTCTTTGAAGCTATGTGTTGGAGGAGATATGTGTTGATTAACAATATAACGTCTTTATCGATGTTAGACTGCCTCGTTGGTCTAGTGGTCGTAAGCGCGAATGGTCTTAGGTTCGACTCTCGGGTCAGGTTAAAATCGGTTAGATACCTAGGGTTTTTCTATCAAGAAATTCTTAGTAGCGACCCGAAGTCAAGAAGTTTGCAGTGTTTCATCTTCGTACCTCGGAAAATACGTAGTGGCCCTGCTAATGATCTCTGTCCAGTAGTGTGGGATTACCATCCCATCGAACAATAAGTGTGTGGCAATAGAGTGTACACTTGTGATTGCGCCCACACTTTTTTTTTATAGGATAAGAGTGACAAACGAGCACACAGTCCACCTGATGGTAAGTGGTTGCTGCGGCCCATAGACATCTACATCTATCCTCTATTACAAATCAAAATGTAGATGCGTTGTCACCCGTGAGGACTAAGATGGAATGCTTCATTCCCAGTAAAAAAGGCCTCCGGCCACCTGCACTCACCAAGCGAAACGCAGAAGTAAACCTCTACTTCACGCTGGTTTTCTGTGAGGTCGTGGTATCACCCCGGTTCGAGCCGGCCCATCCGTGCGACACCAAAAGCTGCCGCGTGGCTCTACCACTGTTAAAGTTATTTAATACTTATCCAATATAATCTTGTTCTGAGCAGATGGCATGTCTACGTTGATACTGGCTGCCATAATTCGGTAGAGAATATTATCGACTATATATCCTTTAGTGCATAACGATTAACGATAAGAACTTGTTTCTTTTTAACAATAATTAAATCCTCCTTACAACAAACCCACGTGGCTTACTCATCTACAGATATAACATTTCATCAGAAATACTGATTTTAAGTTCCAATCAGAGCCGTAATAATTTCTGATATTTACACGAATACCATTCACCGAGTAAAACTAATTACACAGATTTTTCCGCTTTAATTAATAGATAATGTAAACTCGTTCTGCTGAGATCCCCTTGTGACCATAGAATTTGAAAATTACCAGAAATGTCGGATATAGAATAGAATAATTTATATTAAATAGACAAATATATTTCAAGAATTCTTATGGGAAGTCATTTATAATTTTACCCCAAGTTCAGAAATGCCTCGGTCGTGGCAAGAATCATCCAGAAACCCAGCGGGATAGAAAATGGATGAGTTTTGAAATGTGCTAAATCAAAATACTAGATATTTTAGTCAGTTTCATTACAGTACAAGTCCATTGCTGAACCTATGCCTCCCCTAAGGAAGGCCATAAATTACCGATTATTCCAATTTTCGTTTTAAAGTATACATGAGCATAAAGTTTACATAAGCTTAGCTTCGTCATCATCATCATCATTACAGCTCTTCACAAGGCCACTGCTGAACATAGGCCTTCCCCAAAGAATGCCACAAAGCACGGTCCTGAGCCACCTGGATCCATCGACTTCCTGCATGTCTTACCAGGTCATTACTCCATCTAGTGGGGGAACGCCCTTGACTTCGTCGGGCGGTACGAGGCCACTCGACAACCTTTTTTACCATCAGTTGTCAGTTCATTCAGATATACGTTACCCTGCCTTACACCTCTCTGTGTTGTATAGGTTTTGTACGCTGTTAGAAAAATCGGTCTTTAGTTCTTCAAAAAAATCTTTGTCGCCTTTTTTTAAAGAATAAGACCACCGCACTTCTTTTTCACGCCTCCAGTGTAGTGCCACAATGGAAGACGGAATTAAAGAGCTTCTGAAGGACTTCAAATACCGGATTCCCACACGCTTTCAAAACCTCCGCTGGAATTCCATCCTCGCCCCGGGACTTGCCGTTTTTAAAGTGCTGGAGAGCCACTCTAACCTCACTTAGACTGAAATCCGGAATAACATCGGATCAGTATCAGATAAGACTTGCTCTTAGACCGTTACTCACACCTGCGTGTAACTCCAACGATGATCTGTACAGCTGCCCATAAAACCTCTCAATCTCACTCAAAATCTAAGGAGTCCCGGAAATGATGCTGCCACACTCGATCTTTAGCTTCGACATTTGTCTCTTTTGACAGACAGATTTCTGGCAAAGACTTTGAAGATATGGTTCCGCTCGATCGGTTCTTCAATATAAGCAGTACTAAAGTTGCGTAAGTCTCGCTGCATGCATTTGAGATCTGTCTGTTCAGTTGCCTGTATGCTGTCAAATCTGTTGAAGACTACAGCTTCATTTCCCGTCTAACAGCCATGAGATTAAGAGTGTGATCGGAGCGTTTTTGTGTTCTTCTGCGGCGGGTCTTGCAAAATTTAGCTCCGACCACATGGACAGTTTCCACGAGCTTGTCATTCATATCGTCCACTGCATTGTAGTCTTCTAGTCACTGAAAACAGTTTTGTAACTTAAGCTGAAAGATTTCGGGACTTTGGATTAGAGCACGAGGGGGATGGAGCGTTGACTTCATAAGACGAGACCTATCCAACTTAACGTTTAGGTTCAATGTGCCTCTAACCATCCAGTGATCGCTACCAGTTTTCACCCTCGCGATCACTGAGACATCACGAAACAGTTGTTGTCTATTCTTCATAATGAAGTCAATCTCATTTTACATCGAATCGTCATGGCTCGATCAAGTCCACTTCCTGTGGAGCCGCTTCCGGAAGAAAGTGTTCAGCATAAAGAGTCCCTCTTTCTCCATGAATTCGGCCAGCTGCTGGCCCCTTGGGTTTCGTTGCACTATTCCAAATTTTCCTACCTTCAGCTTACCATTTTCTCTTGTGCCTAGTTTTGCGTTGAAGTCTCCCATTAACATCGTATGGAGGGTTGTGGTTTTCTCAGATATATCCTCATACATTTCCTCCACCTTAGGATGTGCCGAGGTTGATGTGTAAGCCTGTATGACCTTCAGCAATTACCGTTTTGTGATTCTGAATATAAGGTACGCAACCCTCGTCGACAGACTCCCAACTTTTACAACGTTGTTAACAAGAGACTTAAGAACTGTTGTTAAGAAGAGAGAAAAATACCTCACCGACACCTCTTCGGGACAGATGGTCGCCTTCCCGGTGATAGAACAAGTTGCCGGATTCGAGGATTACCGTGTCCTCTTCGGACCTCGGATAATCCTATAATATTCCAAGCGCAGCTTGTCTATCTCTTCTTCCAGCTCCACGATTTTCTCGTCAGTCCTTAGGGTGGGTGCGTTGTACGTTGCCAGGTCGAGTCGTCTAAGGTGGCAACTGAACCTCCACCGGAGATTCTTAGCACCCCCTGCTTCGCCGTTACCATGGTTGCCACCGTAGCCAGGAATAGTGCGACCGCCTGGGACTGGGGGCCATCTATTTGTAACTTTATTTACTCATGGGTGGTATACTGCCATAGTTGCCACGCAGTTTTTATTGTTATTTGCTGTTATCAGAAAGAGTCCCTAAGTCGTATCAGTCCGGGAAAATTACTGGTGGTATTTGATTCCAAAAATAAAAAGAAAAACCTCTTTTAAATCGCACAATAGTAGACTGCCAATCATCCAGATGATTTTTGAGTACTATCGCGATGTGAGATGGTGTAATTGAGCGGCTGGGATTAGTCCGCACAATTCCTCTGAGCACTTTCCGTGGTAGATACGGTAGAAAATGCAAAGAGATGCAACATCTCTCCACAGCGCCAATCAGTCAAGCCGATCAGAAAGAGCTCGGGTAGTTAACAATTCAAACCGCTCTGCGCTGGATTGGAAGGTGCTGGCACTGGGGAGCTCCTGCCCCGAGATGGGAACAATATTCCATGAGCGGCTGAACCTGCGTGTACCGGCATGAAATACTGGCCCGCTCTGCTGAGCACGCCAAAAATTTTAAAGGCCAATTTGTTCTTCTCTTACAAGTGACCACTAAACTGTACGTCGTTCGATATATCGACGCCGAGGATGCCAATACTGGCTGAGGCAACAACGAGAGTGCCCTGAAACTTAGGAGATACGACAAAGGGGTGCTATTTAGTGGTAAACGCTCACACTTGTGTCTTCTGAGGATTGAATTGGATTAGATTTAGCCGTCCCTAACGCGAGACCTTTTTCAACAAAGTCTCGACTTCAGACTCAAGTTTGTTTCGGTACTCAGCGACGTTTTCCCGAGAAATACTGGCACGGCCGGTGTATAGAGCATCACCAGTGCTGGCATTCGCATAGCAAGGAATGTTATCAGTTCGCAACATATCACTGATATGCAGAAGAAACAGCGTTGGTGATAGCACACAGCCTTGTGGAACACTAACGTTAATAGGCGTGTAGTCAGAGAATGCACCGTCTACAACGCCCTTGATGCTCCGATCTGCAAGGAAGCTGGTGATCCAATCGCACAATTTTTCGGGAAGCCTATAGGAAGGGAGCTTCGAAAAAAGCGCTTTATGCCAAACTCGATTGAAGGCCATCGCAATGTCCAAACTAACGGCCAATGCCTTCCCCTTAGACTCTACTGCCTCCGCCTATCTATGAATCTGATAGACCAGAAGATCACTTGCTGATCGACCCCGACGAAAACCGTATTGGGGGTTACTAATCAACTGGTGATTCTCAAGGTACCGCATGAGTTGGCAGTTAATAATGGATTCCATTATTTAGGAGAACAGGGAGGTCATGGCGATAGGCCTGTAGTTCGTCGGGTCTGAGCGATCGCCATTTTTAGGGATCGGGTGGACAAAAGCTGTCTTCCATGATTTCAGGACTACGCCTAGAGAGTAGAAGTGCCGGAAAAGACGCGATAGGGCCGGTGCCAACTCCGGAGCACACGTCCTCAGCACCATTGGGGGGATTCCGTCAGGCCCACTTCGACTTGTGGATTTCCAGGGAAAGGAGTGCTTTGCGAACCTAGCGCTGTAAGAACTGCGCATCCGGCATGGAGCACTCACATCGCGGAATGGTTAGCGGTGTGTTCCCCCGTCATCAAGAGTCGAGTTGGACCCAAAAAAGGAGCCTAAAAGGTTGGATTTCTCTTTTGCGCCGTGGACCAGTAAGTCGTCCTCCCTGTGCAGATATGGTAGTGATGGCTTACATAAATTCCCTTGGACAGCGTTGGCGAGAGACCAGAATGAACGGGTTCCCGAAGGAAGGCGAACTAGTTTCTCACCAATTCTGCCTATGTGCTCTGACTTTACCTTGGCAATAACTCTTTTGAAGGACCTGGAGGCGAAGTTATACTTCTTTTTAAGCATGCTGGTTTTTACATCCCGAGTCACCGAAGCCACAGCCCAGGCTTGCTCATTGCGTAATGCAGTCTTACAGGAGCGAACAAAGCAAGGCTGAGATCTGCCTCCGATAGGTACCACAGATGATGAAATAAATAGTTCCATTTCTTGTAGCACCACATCAGTGACAGAGTTAGCAACAGCGTTGGGATCATCCGGCGAGACGCAAACCCATGGGTAACCATGCTTTTAACCATGCTTGTAACCATTCATTGCATCCTGCCCATGGTAAACCATGGGTAGGATGCAAAGGAAGACCGCATTCCGTCCTAATCCGCCGACCTGTAATGCCAATTACGGCGGCAACCTGCAGAACGCAATCGCGAGGTGAGCGTGAGTTGCACTATACTCCGGATCAGACAATGGTCCGAAGAGCCGAGTGGGGCATTGACAGAAACCTTATATCCGTCCGGATGAGAGGTCAGCAGAAGGTCCAACAGGGAAGGTGTATGAACCTCCACATCTGGAATCCGCGTAGGCGAAGTAACCAGTTGTGTCAGATTTTATATCAAGGCAAAGTCATAAACAGATCTCCCCGCATGATCGGGTAAACGTGAACCGAGTCATTCGGCGTGGTGGAGGTTAAAATCTATGTTAATAAGTGATGGGTGGGGGGCGGGATAAATTGGGCCTCCTGCCACCTGAACTCACCAGACGAAACGCAGAAGCAGAGTTTCTACTTCACGCCGGTATTCTGTGAGGTCGTGGTACCAACTCGGCTCGAGCCGGCCCATACGTGCAACAGCAAAAACTGCCGTGTAGCTTACCACCGTTTAAAACATAACATTGGGTGTCTTCAAGGCAAGAGTAAATAGGCTTTTGTTAAACTAAGTCACTGCGCTTTACCATCTTTGGCTGGTAACTTCACTTACCATCATATCACCACTTACCATCAGGTGAGACAGTAGTTAAGCACTATAATAGTAAAAAGATACGTGAAAAGCTTGCTAATAGTTTCGCAAGGTATATGTCTCATAATACGTAAAGAATATTGTAGTATTGAATTTCCTCAAGAGTAACTTATTTATGTAAGGCCTCTTTATTACCAAAATAAATAAAACCATTGTATGAGTTCTTGCATCGAATTTTTATCTCATTCTGTTTGTTCTCGGTAATTTTGGCGTTCCAAATGGCGCAAATTTCTTTTCTTTCGTGCCTTTATTCTATAAGTTCCTCTTTTGTCTAACTTATAATTAAATTCTTTTGATGGATTTCTTCAAAGTCCTTTGTCATTCCTACGTACATATTTATTTAAAATTTAAATATAACACCTTATAACTAAAAGTATATATGGCAGACTTAATGCCATGTGGTATTCATTGCCAGTCAACCCTGGGTGTTAAAGATGTATTATGAGAGATGATGCTGGGAGTCACGTATGCCGAACATCTATACAACAAAATACTATAAAACTTTGTAAAGTTACATTCACATTTATACGTGGTAGAGCCATGCTGCAGCTATATTAGTAGTATAGTTGTAGCGCGATTAGGTCGGCTCGACCGGAGAAGGGCCACGCTTTCACAGAATACCAGCGCAAAATAGCAGCTTAACGCTGCTGGGTTTCGTATGGTGAGTGTAGAGAACCGGTGACCCTTTTTACTGGAAATGAGGCATTCCATCTTAGTTCTCACGGGTGACAACGCATCTGCATTTTGATTCGCAAACGAGGATAGATGTAGATGTCTATGGGCCACAGCAACCACTTACCATCAGGTGGACTGTGTGCTCGTTTGCCACCAATATCCTATCCTTAATGTTGTTAACTTATCGTTATCTTTTGTCGTTTCCTAAGAACTTCTTTGGTATTTTTTTTGAGGATGATTAAAAGCTCCTGCAGAAATGCATCATTATAATCCCATGTCGAACCGGAAATTATAAGACCCAAGTTAATGTGGGACTTATAATTACAAATAACATGCCAATTTCGTTATTTGCCCTAACATGTTGTAAAACGCGATACGATTAATGGAATATTGGGTTTGTTATACCTATATAAGTAACTTTATTCACATTTTTAAATTAAAACGCCTTTATTATATGTACCGGTGAATATTTCTCCGCAACTGCGTTATATTTTTTATTATGGTAACATATTGTATCTTTCAATGAAACATGAAAATAAAAAAGATAGCTTGTAATCGATACTCATATACTCGTATTTACTCGATACAGCTAAAGCACTCGCCAAACGTCAAAGCGAAACCAAACACGATTGCTACTTGCAGACATACACCACCTAGAACAATTATCTATACAAATAAATAAAATTGAAGTGTCTGTTTGTAATGTCAAAATTACAGCGTTTTACTAAATACATATGAAAGTATTAAACGGTACTTATAACAAAAATACACTTTTTAAAAATGTTGTCTGTCTGTCTGTTTATTCCGGCTAATCTCCAAAACGGCTGGACCGAATTTGACAGGAGTTTTACTGGCAGATAGCTGATGTCGTAAGGAGTAACTTAGGCTACCTTTATTTTAGAATAATAATTAGGCTTCCTCGCAAACAAATTAAAACCCTAAATTACGCGGGCGAAGTCGCAGGGAACAGCTAGTTAATTATCATAATGTCCTCTAACCGATCTTTGGTCACGGCGGCCAGTATCAACGAATACTAGCCATCTTTGCAGGATAAGGTTATAGTGCATGTGTGTGTGTGCACTTTTTTTTCCATAGGTACCCTCAAAGTCCGATGTGACTGTATGCGGAATCCGACACGACCAGTTTCCGAGGCTCGGGGATGAAACACCGCTAACTTCCTAACTCCGTACTGCTACCAAAAAATTCTTAAGAGAATAAACACAATAAGTAATTTTTGACCAGACCCGGGATACAACCCGACTTACTTACTTAGACTGGCTGATCCACCAACGCGTTAGTCCCGGAATAATTATTTGTAGGCCATACACTTTTTCCGTGTGGCATCGAACCCGCGGCCTGTAGCGACGCATCCATACGCTTAGTTATTGTGCCACCGAATCTTTAATTAATTGTTGATTGTATATTAAGTGTTTACACTTATTTGAACATCTATATAAATTTTGATCGCTTAATGGATAGCACGGCAGGTGAAACTGCCAAAATCTTAAAGATAATATTTACATAAAACACTGAAAATTCAGCCTGCATACACAATTATTCCCTTGACACTTACCTTTGATGTGTGATTCTAGAGTTTAGTCTCTTTAATCCCTTTCAAATTGAGACCCTTTCTGAATTTTGCAGTCACGACAAATCCCTTTCATATTCATCGTTATTACGATATTCTATCCCACATTTTATTACGCTATATTTGTTTCCTTATTTACTTACTTTTTAATCACGTCGGCACGGATACGGTTTACATGTGTTTGCCCTAAGAGGTTGTTTTTGTGCACGTTTTTGTTACCATTTTACAAAAAAAACTTTTGGAGCGATTATTATTATTAGATATTTGTTTTCAATGTTGGTAACCACGTGGCAGACGCGGCTCTGCTCACGCATATAATGAAATGTGTGAATCGAGACGCATTTTAAAGCAAAATTAAAATGGTGCCAAAATAATCAGACACAAATAAAAATGGACATAATAGCTGAATAAAGAAAAAATTTCGGTCAGTTTTGGAAAGCTACCAATAAAATGAATCATAAGTCGAGCCTTCCCGTGAGTTTTTCAGGCTCTTGTGATGCTAGTGATATGCTAATATGCTAATGTATTCTGAAAACATTTTAGAGTGGAATCACTGTGACCGGCAGAGCCGCCGGTGTCTGATGCTGAGGCAGGTAGTCGTAAGCGTGGTGTATTTTTTGCCGCCATAGATGTAGCTATAGTCATTACGTGCATGGTGAGGGGTAAGTCACCTGGGCATGACCACCACAGCATCGAAAACCTGCAGCATGCTGGAGTTCATTTGCCAAGGGTTATGCCTTTGTTGTTTAATTTGTCTATTGGTCATCCATATCTCCCTGACAAATTGATGCGAACTATTGCCAACAATTGTGCAAATCTTTTATTTTCAGTTTTTGTGAATTTAATTTAAACAAATACGAGAGCCGTGTAGCTCGCCGTGAGATTTCATTATGGCATGGGAGCAAAACGTTTACGATTCCATGGGAGGAAAATAAACATATAATGGGAAATTTTGCGTACTGACTTATCACGTGTCCGGTGAAGTGGTGAAGAATAACTACGTGGGGAAAACTAGATGTCTGAGTAGTTAAAAAGTCGTTGAAATATGAAAACCGTTAATACGTATTGAAGCATTGCGTCATACCTGCTCTTTTCTGCCGACATAACACTGTAGGTAATGAGTAGTTCTGTGCACAGTAGTGAGAAGTGTGTAAACCGATACTTTACTTTTTTACCTTTAATGGAACTTATAAATCAGTCTGTCATTTAAGATAGCTTTCATATTTTCAGTCAAATTAAGATTTTATACTGTGTACACAAAACAACGATCCTAATGTTTGTTTAGTGTACACAGTACTGAATACTGTGCACACAAAACACACAGTATGTACAGTATCCAGTGTCAAATTGCGCTAAATCATCCCCATAATGGCCACCAGTCTGGATATTTTAAGTGTGACAATTTAAGATGCTGCACGAGTACGTATTCAGTATCATTTTAAAATTTAATTTTGTCAGTTACTTATCATAAGTTTATTTAGCAGAAGGTAGATGGTGGTATTATAACATTTAAACTGAACGCCAAAAGTATACTATCTAGGAATATCAGAGATAGAAGGTTGGGGTGCGACTGGCTCAAGAGCTTGTCTAAAGCCGGGAACATTTATTTATTATAAAAATAAGACATAAAGTGATGGTGATTCTGTTAAAAAGTCTGTTTCTGTTAACAATACGCTATTAGGGCCGTTAGCGGTAAAAACTATTTGACGATATATCCATAATATGATGAAATAGCAATGTTTTGTTTAGTTATTAATATCGTCAAACGATCTCTATTCATCGATTTGGTCAAGTTATATCATGACGTGATCGTAATTTGATGAGATTCATAATTGATCTGAAAACCATAACGTATGATAGACGTCACTACTATGTATTTAAATTACTACAATTTGAAAATGAAATAACGAAAAAAACTAAAAAAATAACGTTATGATTTTTTTAATTATATAAATCTAATTATTTAAACATATGAATGTAAGTTATTTATATTATTTAATTTATTAGTAACAGAAAGCAAACCACAAATTTTTCCAGTTGATGATAGATGGCACTCTTTTGATAATTAAATGGTAGATCGTCGGCGGAGTTTCAAATTATTATTGAAGGGTGAAAATTATTTTAAACTTTATTTATAAATTATAAATGGGGCATTTATTTAAAAAAAAAGACCCATCATCCCGCCTATTAACTAACATAATAATTATATATAAGAGAAAATTTATATGTAAAGGAAGAGAAGCACTTAACCTTCTTTTTTGAAATTCCGTAATCAGATAAAAATTAGCTTTTACGTTACCCTGGGTTACTAACAACATACATATAAAATTTCATGGAAATCGCTCCAGTAGTTTTTGCGTGGATCTTGAATACACAGACAGATATATAGACAGACAAAAGTTCTAAAAACCACTAATTTGGTTTCAGTACCCTTTATTTATTTTATGTCTTACATTTTCTTTTTTTCTTTTTTCAATTCTTTATTTATTGTTTTTTCACGAATATTTTAGAATTACAGACACAACTTTTCTAAAGATTTATTATATGTATAGATATACATTCTCAAAGTGTCAGTATGAGAAGTAGGAGCAATAGTAGTTAACGGCGTTCGTAACAAAACATAATCCATTTACAATATTTTTTAACGTTATTGTTATTACAATACACCCAATAATCAATTAACGTACCAGTATAATTGCATTCGTAATATTGTACCATTTATTATTAATTTTATAGCATATTACAAGTATTTGTAACTAATTACAGAAGTCAGAAGAAACTAAAACAACGTTTCCAAAGATTAAAGGGAAATATAAACGAAGCAATCCAATTCAAGCTTATTGCCTCCTCGGGAAACTTATTCGAGAGTTAATGCGGTCGTAGACTTTTATAGCACTTTTTACACTACATACGAAGTGTCAGGGCGTTAAGTTGTCGGAAGCTGTTTCAAGAAAAAAACTGTTTTACAGACTACTGAAATGACAAAGCAATAAAACTGCTATTACTGGATGCTTAGGTTCCTTTTGGCGGTAACTTTGTCTGTTAAATGCAAAAAAAGTAATTCTGTAATTTTCATGAACAAGTTGATAACAATAATATCCTTTAAAACGTTCGCATGGCGGGCGAGGACTTTGATTATATGGGAAGTGTAAATATAATAATATAATTAAAACAACAGAAAAATTTAAATGCTACCGATAGATTTCGTTACAATCATCTCTTTACTTCCGATATAGAGTTTTCGTACTTCGACACCTACTAGAGAGTACTGCGAATGTAACGATTAAACCAAATCTGCCCTACAATAGGAGAGGACGGTGTCCAGAGGTGGGCTTTTGTGGGCTAGTGTACATACATCCTCCACTGCCAAGTAAATGATTCTCACAATTGCGACTAATTACTTCTATGTTACCGGAGGCGATTGAACTTTTGCATAGTAGTGAAGAACTCTACGGTTCCACGGCTGAAATCAGCTAGCCGATAATAGGTCGAACTCATCCACATTTTAAAACCCAAAAGTGATGGATTTGGAGTCTGTTACAAGCCTTTTTACAAAAATGTGTCTTACGAAAATCTATATAATGAATAGAATTAGGCGTTACTTTGCGAAAATCCATTATATTAAAGTTAATGAAAAATAATTTGCCTACTAAGCTCGATAAAATAAAATGATGTGTCTTACCTATTTTGAGAGCAACTCCCGCCCTCCCTAAATTGTGTGCACTGTCCCCATCACCTTTAAACCCAGCAACACTACTACCAACACCCCTATACTAGGAAAGACATACCACCGACGATAATACGACACTTGTTTCGCCTCTACGTGGTACATCCTCAGGTGAAGTAGCGGATATAGGCAAAGTAATTCTTACTAACTTTAATCTAATACATAATTATTTATTTTTGTTTGTTCGTATTTTATGCGCTGCCATACCGTACATTAGAATGCGCTAAATCTTTGTCAACTTATTGCTTCTACTTGTGAGAAGTTTATAGGCATAGTACAATTAACTTACAATAGGTAGCACGCGTATAATACCAACAAATTTATTTGAAAATTATACATCACTCAACTTCAATGAATGTATTATCATTCCTAATTAAGCAATATAATTTAACTCTTCCAAATTTAAAACGATATTTCGACAATTATTTTTTTCTGTGGCTGCAACGCGCCGGGTACCAGCCAGTAAAATATATATTTATGTATCGTGTTGCTTCTGATAAATAAATGTTTGTAAGGGATGTTTTAGATGTGACAGTAGCCTAATGGCAGGGGGCGTAGATAAACTGACCATTGCTGTGGCTAATCGTAGTTTAGGAAAGCCTTGAACACAATATTCAGCCTAATATTTTACCCTCTAAAACGTTAGTAAACTTGCAAATGTAAAGTTGGTGAACCGTGAAACACGTGACGACCGCTAACAGCAGCGCTCAGCTTGTACGTTAACATATTTCCACGAGTCGGATAGTTCAAATCAATATCAATTTGGCAAAATAAACTTTTAGCTACAACAATTTGAATAAAGTTACTCTTGTTCCAAAAAAAGCATTCCCCTTTTCTAATATTGAAATTTCATCCACTCTTTTTCATTTTTAAATTGATTGGCAATCTGTTGCACTTTATACACATTTGAAATAAATTCATCAATACGAAAGTGTGTGTACGTATGTACATGTGTGCGCGTACGTTAGTTCTGTATACCCTTCAAATCAGTAGGTATATAAAGGCACAAGACGCGAGTCCAGTGCTTGTACGAATTCGATCATATTGTCACGATTTCTAATTTATTGTGTTTTTTATGTTTTAATATGTAACTTACTCATCTAGGATTGTGTGAATTTACTGCAGTAGTAGAATTTTTTTATTTTTTATTTTTTAAAAACGTTATCCCCACACTAGGATTTTCTCCTGTGTCGTGGAGGCAATTTACAAACATAAATTGCACAAGGACAAACATCCAGGCTCGGAACAATTATTTGTACGCCATACAAATACTTGTTCCGTGCGGGATTCGAGCCCGCGGCCGACAGCGCAACAACTGATTGCTAAGCCACTGCGCCACGGAGCTGTCATTGAAATACTGCTGTGGTCAATTCACAAAGTTGGTAGTCGACTCCGTAACTCTTTTTGTTTGGCTTTACAAAACGTTGTTTTAATCTATAAATATAAATAAAATTTAAGTGTCTGTATTGCTGTGTAACGTAAAGGGAAAACTGACTTCCGTTAAGTTCAGGGGGTTATTTGCAAGGTGCAATAAATAACCATTTTTCAAATATTACTCTGTCTGTCTGTCTTCTCCAGGCTTATCTTCGGCATGGCTCAACCGCTTGTGATGAAACTTTACGAACGGAAAGAGAGCAATGCCATGAGGGAACTAGGGTATGTATCATACGAAGAACATGAAAATAAGCTGATATTTTTAGCTGTTATTGTGTTAGAGCGTAGTCCTTTCCCGGTCGATCTGTTCCTCCGGTCCATTCGTGTTATAACCATAATATAGCTACCATGTATGAAATAAAACTTGTCCTTTAAATTAGTGCACCAAAAAAATGTTGTCGTACAATGAAAGCGCGCTCCTATCTCACAGTGCCAGTGATCGAAATTAACGCCCCTGGCATTTCGGTCGAATATCAGAAATAGATAAAAGTTCAATGCATCTTACACATAAGGATGTTTTACTTATTTTCCGTTTACTCTTTTAGCCAGAACATAAAAGTAGGCAGCCTCTCGCTATTCTATCGGATTCAATTTGGAGCATCTGCGCTCGTTTAACAAGACTTACTTCACCATTTGACAACTAGTATGCATGGACTAAACAAGGTTTTTATTTTCCATAATGCATACAACTAACAACTCAAAGAAGATGACAGGAGACCCGACGGTATGACATTGACCATCCGCGGCTGGTCGTTTCTGCTGGTGATAAGAGGGCTGGTTCTTTTCTCGCTCAAAGGTTAAGTATAGCCATTCAGCGAGGAAACGCACGCAGCGTTTTTAGCACGATACCGCGGGGAGTAGGACTGTAGGATAATTAAGGAACTAGTTTTGTTTTTAGTTTTTTTATTATACTTTTTTTATATTGTATATAATAAAATATTGTATATTTAAAAAAAAAACTAAATGTAATTTTCCAGTGATATTACAAAGTGGGTTACTTTTTTTTTTGATTTTCTACCAGAGATTACACCATCCCTAGTGGCCGTTTATTAACCAATGTTACACATTTTTTTAATATAGTTTTATTAACAAGTTCAGGATTACGAGTTTACGAGGTTTACGAGTTTATGTACTATTTACAAATTTTCTTATTATATGCAAGGTCGCTCAGCGAGCTATGGAGAGTGCTGTGCTCGGGGTTTCGTTGCGTGATAAACTTAGAAATGAGTATACCCGCAGTAGAACCAGAGTAACCGACATAGCCCAACGGATTAGTAAGCTGAAGTGGCAGTGGGCCGGCCATATTGCTCGAAGAACCGACAACCGATGGGGAAGAAAGGTTCTTGAATGGCAGCCTCGTACCTGTAGGCGAAGTGTAGGGCGACCCCCCACGAGATGGAGTGACGACCTGGTAGACATGCAGGAAGTCGATGGATGCAGGTGGCTCAGGACCGTGCTTTGTGGCATTCCTTGGGGGAGGCCTATGTTCAGCAGTGAACTTATGAAAGGCTGTAATAATGATGATGATGTTGCACTGTATATACTAATATGAAAAATTGAACGTTTTAGGATTAGTAAAGAAAATGCTGTTAATATAAAATCATAAAAAAACAAAAGATAACTCTCAATTAGTGACATTTTTCTTGATACTAGTTAATAATATAAAGTAATGAAATTACTAACAAAATCAAAATTGAATTGTAATAGGTACCATAAAATTAAAAGCTTTATCTATATTATGCCTAAGTTATCTTTAGGTATTATTAAATTTTTTAAGTTTGTTTACAATACTTTTAACTTAGCTACTTTTTCTTAGCTACACAAATACATCGTTCGGGATGTTAGTCAAGCACTGGCTAGTAACTTGTAATAGTTAATAGGTAAAATCAGCTTTGAAAAACCCCCCACAGTGTGAAATGAAATAAAAATTACCTTGTAAGATAATAATCATAGAAATATAAATATTTTGAGAGACGGTGATTTTAGATTACTATAATTTTTTGCGTAGCTTGAATAAAAAGCAGTTGTGAATGTAACTAGATGCAGAAGAAGCAAAGTAATCGATATAGCAAAACGAAACCATGAACTGTAATAGCAATGGGTCACGTAATGTTATTTTAGTCCGTGCATAGCTACGAGAATCGACAACCGATAAGAAAGGAAATCGTGTAAGACGGGGTACAATGTGCGTCGAAGGTGCCACGGCGTTTTAGTCGGTGCGAGTCCGGCATAACCCGTTGTTGAGTATTCGTGGGTATTTCCCTATGTATAAAAACTTGTACTGGTAAATAATTGTAGACTTCGAATGAAGGGATAGTGAAATTGGTGTTGTGGTAAGTGAATAAATTGTAATCTCTATTTCAGAACGTGTTTAATGAAAAGTAGTACAACCGACATAAATTGTTCCGCAAACAAAGTGCGACCAAAAATACTACAACGTGAAATAACGTTATTCCTGTATGCTGTTGGACCACAAATTTAATATAAGTTTACTGCCGGTTTTCATTTCTGTGCCTCGCTCCGCCACATGTTTACGCCCATACTGAATTAGGTTTCGGAGAGTCTCATAACGACTATAAACGAAGTTGCTTATTTGCTTATACTGCGGGTGCATACTCATACTGCGCTGCACTGCGCTTTTGTTGAAATGTGTTTATGAAAGATATTATTATCTTATTTTTAGGTGAAATTTTAAATATTTAACTAAGCTCATTGTAATAACATTTGAAATAGATTAAAGTGTTTTATTTTTATCAAATGAATACAATAAATATAAATTTAAAAAATCCACAATGAGACACACATCGCTCATTCAAAATAATAAAAAAGGTTATTTCAGAATTTAGTACAGTGCACTAAAAAGAATACACACAACACCTTTCCTTTACGTGGGTGTCTTAACAGGCGAGTCAAAAAGACAGAAGGATGTTAGACTTCCTATAGATGGCGGTAAAACCATCTCGTATTCGCCAGACATAAAGTACTCATGGATGCGACAATGAGCAGCTGCAAAGGTACTAGACATCTGGTACTTCCATCGTTAAACATTAGAGTTTTGGCGGGAACTTGTCCGGCGGCGGTTTGCTGCTCCTGTATTATTGTTTAAATAATGGTTTGAAGTGGACTTTGATATGTAAAAGAGGTGCGATTTTGTGTATTAAGTGTCTGCGCATGTGAACTATTAGTGGAAACTGTGAAACAAGTGCTCTAATGGTGATGTGATTCTCAAAATAAGGTGTCTGTCTGCTTAGGTGCCTTGAGATACCATCGCCAAACGTCAGCTGTCTGCTGGCTCAAGTTGCCGTCAAAATCTCTCAAGGGCTGCACAATGTGACGCATCAGCATATTATGAAGCAGTATATTATGAAGGATAATTATTATAATATATTGTAACTTCAGGCTCAGAAGGGCTAGATTCCAGAGCCGTAAAGCCAGTTATTAAGAAGAAGATCGTTAAACATTACGCTCCTTCTGAGGCAGTCGGGTAATAAAAATAATTGGAAAACATATTTATTAATGTCTGTTTGTAATATCGAAATAAATGCCATCTATTGATATGCACGCTACAATGGCTTAAATAACTATTTAAAATTTTGTCTGTATGTCTGTCTATGATTAAGATGTAACTTTACAAATCGATAGAGACCAATTATAGGAGTTATCGAGGCTATAATTTATCTGATATAAAATTTTTGGTGAAATTAAAAACCTGATGAAATAATACAGCTATTAATAGATCTGTGTGTATTTTTGAAGTTATACGTGGACGAAAATGCGGGTAAAAGCTAGTAGTAAAATGAATTAATCGTAAAAATTAGTTAAGAGAGTGTAGGGTATTGGAAACCCTTTTTTACTGGAAACGAGGCATGTGTTCTTAGTCCTCAGGGATGACAACTCATTCTGCATTTTGATTCTTAATCGAGGATATATGAAGATGTATTTATATATCCCAGCATCCGCTTGCGATCAGGTGGGCTATGAGCTCACTCTTAACCTCCTTTTTATTAAAAATGGGCTCACTCTTGACGTCTGAATCTGGCCCGATGGCAAAGATGAGGTCTACGATGGTGCCAGTTTGCCCAGGAGAAACCTGTTAATATGCACCTTGAAGAGGTCCACGTTATAGGCACTCGGAAAAACAGAACCCCGCAGAGCAATCCACTCTTTGGCTGTACTCATTATGAAAGATGATTTATAGCGCTTAGTGGGAATATTCGGAATGTCAACCAAGTATGGATGGTAACCTGAAGTACGTCTGGTACTCCGATAGGCAAATGGAAATGGCAGTATGAGCTTATGAAGCTCCAGCCCTTATTCTAAAAAAAGTCTGTGTCCAATAGGGGTCTATCACGTCCTGATGATGATGACAAGAAGTGAGAAAACTGAAATTATATACGAGCTATCACACTTTACTTGAAATTAAATATATTTCTTTACCTCTCCACATTCGTCGTACTCATTCTCTTCATTCTTTCAAAAGTCTTGTTAAAGGTATTACTTAGAGCGCTATTTCATAAATTACTTTTCCTTATTCGTACTCTTTTCATTTAATCTATTATATGATATCATACATAATCTTCACTTATCTTTATTTATATGTATTTTCATATTTTTATTATTATTTTGTCCCCCCCCCCCCCCATCTTATTTTCAACTATTGTTCGCAACAGTTCTCTACGCTACGGTTATCTGGAAGATATCACTTTCAGAGTGATAAGACCGCTTGTTGTACATATTCTACTATATATTTAACTGTACTCGTTATTTTGTATTTTGGAGTACAATAAAGAGTAAATAAATAAATAAATACATTGACAGAAAATCTTTTAAAGTCACTATACAATGACATCTTTGCTCATACTATAACCATAACAAAAGAAAACGAAATGAAACATGAATTCAAGACAGAGTAAATGGATCTCTTCGCTCTATTGTGGGAAGTCAGAATGTATCAATAAAGACACGTACACAATGCATGTTAGTCCCAGTTTGGCCTTAACGCATGCTAGTGAAAGTTGAAGAAAAAACCTGAAAGTAAAATTAATACATTAGAAATGCTGTAGAAATACATATGTATTTCGCATTTGTATTTTTCTTCACTTATATAAGTGTGTAAGTGCTGACTCTGAATAATGGGGTAAGTAATTTTATGATTAGAGAAAAGTGTGATTTGCAAGATGTTGTAATTTGCTCCAGAAGTGAGTGGCAGAGTGGGGCCCTTACGACGTGGTACCCGACGAGCATGTATGGACTCGAAATAAGCATGAGATAAATATCTATCTTTGCTTGAGAGTAAACATATACATTAAAGTGATTTATGAAGTACTGTTATGTTTAAATTAAAAAAATGACAGTGGCAATTTAAAAAATTTGAGGCATATTTTAAAAAAAATATGAGGCTATCTTTGAGGGGAGGCCAATTTTCACAAGTTGATTTTCAGTTTCATTTACCACAGTCTATCAAAAGGCGAAAGAAAATGAAAATTACTAATAAGCATGCCTCACTTTCCTCCTAAGTCCTGGGCTAAGCGCAGTACCTACACAGACGAACCTCCCCTACCTATCTTCTGCTGGTAAAAAGCTAAACTCTCACAGCTGTTATATCTTGGATTGAAAGGTTTAAGAGTGCTAGTTTAAACAGGCTATTAGACATTCTTACTCCTCAAGGGTGACACATTTCTTTTATAATATAAGGGTAAAAACGAGCACACAATCAATCTGATGGTATATAATTATGTGGCCAATAGACATTTACATCTGTCTTTGATTAAGAAACAAAATGCAGATTCGTTGTCACGCATGAAGACTAAGATGAAATGCCTCGTTTCCAATAAAAAAGGATTTCCGGTTTTCTACAGTCACCATACGAAACACAGCAGCATTTTCGCTGATATTTTGTGAGAACATGGTCCTTCCCAGGCCGAGCCGACCCATCTGAGCTAAAACTATAGCTGGAGCGTGGCTCTACCGTGTATAAAATTCTGACCTATGTTTAAATGTATTTTACAGTATAAAAACAAATGGCAGTAACGGCCTCAGTAACTGCTTAAATTTTGTCTTTTGATATGAGTATTAGAATGGATACGTAACCCATTAACAAAAGCCGCCACCTATTTACAAAAGAGATGCGGTACGAGGGGACCCTTATGGTTATCCTCCGCAGTTGAATTTTACGATATTACACATAATTAGAATGGGGATGGAATTATAAAGTATTTTAATTTACTTATTATTTTTCAGGATTTATTTCTATTGGAATTTGGTAGACCACATTTTATATTATCCTTGTCTGAAATTACTCTAGTAATACTTTTAGACAAGAATTTAATATGGTAATTTCTATATACAAAAATCATTTGCTGCCCGTTAGTCTCGCTTAAACTCTGACGCTCGACCAATTCTGATTAATTTTTTTTTGTATATTTAAGTGGTTTTCTGGATGGTTTATATTTAGAATTGGACCCGGTAGTCGAGTCGAGATCTAGAGATCGTTCGTGAGAAGCCGGGGTGGATCGCTAGTGTGAAATAAAATGTATCAAAAAGTTAGAATATGTTGCTCTACGTAGCCTGCTTGAAATGAACATTACTTTTCTGATAGACAAAGGCTTGCCCTTGTGA
The DNA here is from genome assembly GCA_963668995.1 of Parnassius mnemosyne. Classification (NCBI taxonomy): domain Eukaryota; kingdom Metazoa; phylum Arthropoda; class Insecta; order Lepidoptera; family Papilionidae; genus Parnassius; species Parnassius mnemosyne. The sequence goes on along the minus strand of CAVLGL010000057.1, from coordinate 38,384,257 downwards.
AATTATGTGTGTAAACTGCCTCTACGATGCAAAATAAAATTGTAGTAATATTTTTAATAAAGTAGGAAAGAAAAAAAGAAAGTAACGACGTTATTGTGCATAAATTGATGAATTCTATAACACCGCTACCACACACTGATTTAGTTAAAAGACAGTCAAGGTAAAAATATAACGGATTGTTTCCCTTTAAAAAGCCCATTTGTAGATCAATAATAATTTTAACTATGTCCTAGAGACAACCTTATAATAATTATTGCAAAATAATTATTATAAGGTCGGGGAAAAAGCTTCTTTGTATTTTATACACAAATTCAAGACAAATTTTTTTCAAAGTTTAATTACATTAAACTATAACGCATATGTGCCGTTTTGTTGGATAAATAGTTGTCATTTTGCAGGTAGCGACATAATCCCCTTGCTGTAGAAATCTTGGGATTTTTGATTTAAAAAAAATGCGACAAGTAGTTTTGACAGTCTCTTGATTAATAGCATTACTTAACACCACCCAAAGCATTCTCAAGGCACCGAAACAGGTGAAAATCTGTGGTTGCAAGGTCAAGACTATATGATGGATGCATTTGCACTTCCCAACCGAGCTCTCTCAATTTTTATTGAGTGGCCAAAAACGTGTGTGGTTTGGAGTTATCATGATGAAAGACCACTCCTTTTCTGTTGATCAATTTCGGCTGTTTTTACTCAATTTCTTGCTTGAGTCTCATTAATTGTTACTAGTAATCGACGGTTTTGCCTAGCGGTAAGAGCTCATAATAAACGATGTCCTTCCAATGCCACCATACACAAAGCATCACCTTATTGCGTGTTAATCCGGGTTTTGCTACAGTCTGTGGCAGCATCAATGAAATTGTAAATTGTAATTTTAAGAGCTAATTTACAAAATTTTTTTAAATAATAAGGGTGACGAACGAGCACACAGTCCAAGTGGATGCTGTGGCCCATAGGCATCTACATTTATTCTCAATGAAGAATCAAAATGAAGATGCGTTGTCACCCGTGAGGATTGAGATGGAATGCCTCATTTCCGGTACGGTTTTCTACACTCATCATATGAAACACACTAGCATTAAGCTGGTATTTTACACTGGTATTCTGTGAGAGCGTGGTCTCACCCCGGACGAGCCGACCCATTCGTAACTTTTGAGAAACAAAACTATTTCGAAGACATATCCTTTCGCTGCTAAAAATTATTTCAGATATGACAGAAGGACTTAAATCCTTAACGGCTCGGTAGTGCAGTAGGTAACCACATGTTTGCAACGTTGTGTACCCGGACGGGATCCAAGGAACTTGCATATGCTACCAAGTACATAATAGGTCGGCAAAAAGTTTCTTTGTATTTTGTTTGTATAAAATTGAAGAAGAATTAATCACTTTGGTTGTACTATTTGTATCTGACTGGTTTTAATACAAATACATATAGGACATTGAAGAACAGAAAAAGAAAATTAAAAACATTTTCCCGCCATTTTTCAATTGTTTCTCTGTCCGCCAAAATGAGAGAATCTATCGAAGAAATTCGATACATTCTGAAGTTTTATTACAAAGAAAAAGGATAAAATGCGACTCAAGCAACGGAAAAAAATTGTGACATTTATGGACCTAATGCAGTATCAGTAAGCGTAGCACACAGTTGGTTCAAGTGTTTTCAGCACGGGAGTTTAGATGTCAAAGATGCAGCTCACTCTGTTCGCCCTTATACGGATAAAGTCAGTGCCATTTTTGATAAAATTGCGCGAGATCTGCAAATGAGTAGTTACGACATAGTTGAGGAATTGAGGACCACAAAACAGTTTTGACCCATTTGAAAAAGTCTGACTGTACAAAAAAGCTTGATATTTGGATACTACTCGAGCTCACTGAAAGAAATATAACGAATCGTGTACTCATTTGGGATTCACTATTGAAACGTAATGAAACCGATTCATTTTTGAAAAGATTGATCACTTGTGATGAAAAATGAATCAACTACGACAAGAACTTGCGAAAACGATCATGTTCAAAAGGTAGTCAACATAAAATTTCCTTCCAGATGTAACCTTATATATCATCTACCCTTATATATCATATTGAAAAAACTTAAGACACATACAATTTCTTTACACGATTCACATTTGCTTAGCTTTACCTAACGACTGTAATTGGTATATATGTAGCTGTAGTAGTGTAGTATGCTGTAATAAGTATAATTAAAGGGTATTATAGTCACGGTAGTAAAAGTCCCCCCTGCTGCTTCCCCCGCTGTTCGGTTAAATTACGGTACTATAAATACGTGCGACAAATTAAACACTTTTAATTACATAGCATTTTACTTTAAGTTTCTTCAACGTGCACATTTTTACATCAATTTTGGTAACATTACATAGACATGGACGATTGTTTGATTTGAAATATTATACTTACGAAACAGGGCCGTAGCTCAGGGGTAAGCACTCGTTATAAATTTTACAGTACGAGAGCAACCCGTGTTCAATCCCCGTCGGCGCCGATGAAATTATAAGTTGTATCTTTAAGTGCTGATTTGCCTCGAGCTCAGAGGTGAAGCAAAATATCGAGAAGAGTGCATTTTAAGAAAAAAATATATTTCGGAGACGTGTGCAGCTCGTGAACGCGGCAGACATTTACTAACCCTTTAGAAAATGAGAGGAGGCCTGTGCCCAGCTGCGTGACATATATAGGCTGTAACAACTTTACTTGGTAAACTTACACGAGCAAATTGGCAGCATTTAAAATTGCAATTAAAAATTTCATATGTGTCGGCGGGAATCGAACTTCGGCTGCTCGCGTATCGTGAAATTTACGACGAGCGTTAGCGGTTAAGCAACCAGGGCATTTGCTTGTTCTCATATAACATCTTACATAATATATTAAACAATAAACAATTTAAGACTACATAATAGCGTATTTGAAACATGTTTAAATCGCTTTTAAAACATCAGTTAACTCGGAAGAAACATCAGTAGCAGATTTCTTTATAGAGAAAAGAAATGCTAATTATTAGAGAAACATTATAAAAAGAGAAATGAATGTTCGTCTACTAGAAAAATTATGAGACAAGTTTGGTCACTTGTCTGATACTAAATTTACTACTACTATACTAGATTCATAAAATTACTAATTAATATTAGTAATTTAATGAATCTTCTTCAATAACACTCCAAAAGCCCACTGTTGGACGTTGGTCTTTCCCGTTATAGCGACGATTTGTCTTAATTGCCAAGATAGGTGGGTGAATTGACGATCACAGTACTCGACGGCTCGCAGCTTGACGCTGCGCCTCGTCACCGGTCTGGGTATTCCATGTCTGGAGTAAGCGAGAAAATTATGACACTGTATCGGTAGCAACGAGATCTATGTTGACTTTTCTACGACTCCTTACGATGTCCACCCATTCAACAATAATAAAATATTAACACATTCAAAAACGTAGCATAAATTTACAATTATGTATGTATGTCCCCTAAAAACAAAAGAAATATATACTTAGTTGCTAAATTACATTTTCGTACGTGGTTTGCCTTTGAGCGGACATATATTTGGATTACTAACAATCAAAATGTCACTTAAAGGGTAAAATACTTTTGTATTCACACATTTTTTTTTTATTAAGAAAACAAATAGTTTTACGTGGCAGAGCCACGCTTTAGCTGTATTATTTTTAATAGTAATTTGATATTCCAACTTAGTCCTTAGTGGTTACAAAACATTTTAAGTAATCATTGGTTATGTTGGGCTACTGACACTTAGCATTAGGTGCACTTTGTGTGCTCGTTTATAACTGTTACATTTAAAAAAAAAAGTCTTTTGAGAGTTATTTACTTACCTACAAATTATCATAATTTGGAATTAAAGATATTGGCATAAGTGTTACTACGCACAAAAACAAACATTTTGATATTAACCTCAGCTAATCGTATGGATGACGACTCACAATAAATTGAGGATGGAGATTATATGTACTAGGTACTAGGACTGCTTTTCTGCTTGTAAGTGCGCCTGGACACTGCTTTCTGATAACGTTAATGCTGTTAGCCTTTTGGGTTTTACAGCGTCATTGGTCTTAGGGCTGGCGGCCTGTTCAGTAAGACCAATGACAAAAACAAAGACCAATCCGCGCGTCCGTCTGCGGAATCGCTGTGTCCCATCCGTTATTGTCCTAACCGTGTTTGTGAACTAGGTGAGTGTGTAGTGTTTATGTGAGAATGACCGGCAACATTTCGGTCGTCCGAATCTAGCGGAACGGGGAAATGTTTGTTAAACATAAGCTAAAACAAATAGAAAGAGTGTAGTAAAAAAGGACTTGTACAGCATATTTTTAACGAGAAAGTAGAATATTCCTTTTACTGTTAAACTTTGAAATTTCCGTTTTAAAACATATACCTTTTTGCGGTTGAATCGCGGCATTATGCGAATTCCTTTGACGGAAAAGGAATTATGCTTTCAAAAGGATTTAAACCACTTCATAATTTTTCTAGTAGAAGAACATTCACTTCTCTTTTTATAACGTTTCTCTAATAATTAGCATTTCTTTTTTCTATAAAGAAATCTGCTACTGCGGTTTCTTTTGAGTTAACTGACGTTTTAAAAAGCAATTTAAACATATTTTAAATACGCTATTATGTAGTCTAAAATTGTTTATTATTTAAAATATTATATAAGATATTATATGACAACAAGCAAATACCGTGGTTGCTTAGCCGCTAACGCTCGTCGTAACTTTTACGATACGCGAGCAGCCCAAGTTCGATTCCCGCCGACACATATGAAAATTTTAATTGCAATTTTAAATGCTGCAAATTTGCCCGTGCATGTGTACCGTAAGTAAAGTTACAGCCTATACTCGTATATGTCACACAGCTGAGCACATTCATCCTCCATTCCTCTCATTTTCTAAAGGTTAAGGAAAATTCTGCCGCGTTCACGAACGGCACCTGTATTCGAAACATTATTTTTTCTTAACATGCACTCTTCTCGATATTTCGCTTCACCCCTGAGCATTAAAATTACATATTATAATTTCATTGGCACCAACGGGGATTGAACACGGGTTGCTCCGGTACTGTGAAATTTATAACGAGTGCTTACCCCTGAGCTACGGCCATGTTTCGTCTCTGTAATGTTAACAAAATTGATGTAAAAGTGTTCACGTTAGAGAAATTTAAAGTAAAATACTTATTACCTATGTAAATAAATCTTAAATATTATTATAGTTTTTAAAGTTGTATATATTAAGTGTTTAATTCGTCGCACGTAACTGTGGTACCGTAATTTAACCGAACAGTGGGGGAAGCAGCAGAAAGGACTTATGCTACCGTGACTACAATAGCCATAAATTATACTAATTAAAGTCATTAGATAAAGCTAAGCGAATGTGAATCGTTAATGACATTGTATATGTTTTAAGTTTTATCAATATGATATATACATGTGGAAGGAAATTTTACTACCCTTTAAAAAACCTATAGTCTAGTAAAAGTTCCTTCTAATCGTATGACTTTCGATAAATAACATAACCATATCATTCATTCCAGACATAACATATAGAGTAAATTTCACAGTACACGGGAAATGCAGGTACTCATACAATCCTTGCCGTTATCAATGAAATTGTAAATTGCAATTTTAAGTGCTAATTTACAACATCTTTTTTTATAGAATAATGATGACAAACGAGCACACAGTCCACCTGATAGTAAGTGGATGCTGTGGCCCATAGACATTTACATTTATCCTCAATTAAGAATCGAAATGCAGATGCGTTGTCACCCCGGAGGATTGAGATTAAATACCTCGTATCCAGTAAAAAGGGTCTCCAGCTCTCTACACTACGAAACACAGCAGCACTAAGCTGCTATTTTACGCTGGTATTCTGTGAGAGCATGTTCCTTCCCCGGTCGAGTCGACCCATTCGTGCAACACCGCACAAGCCGTCCAGGGTTAGACCCATTCGTGCTGCAAATACAATTTAACTGCAGTATGGCTTTACCACTTAACATGCTCGGCCATGAAGGAAAATATCGGAAGAACACCTGCATGCCTGAGAAACAAAACTATTTCGAAGACATAGCTTTTCCCTGCTATAAAAATTATTTCAGCTATGACATAAGGACTTAAAAAAATAGTTGGAAATCCTTGACGGCTCAGTAGTGCAGTATGCAAGCACATGTTTGCGACGTTGTGTTCCCGGACGGGATACAAAGGAACTTTGTTTGCATATGCTACGAAGTACATAATAGGTCGGTAAAAAGTTTCTTCGTACTGTGTTTGTATAAAATTGAAGAAAAATCTCTTTGGTTGTACTGTTTGTATCTGACTGGTTTTAATATAAATACATAAAGGATATTGAGGAACAGAAAAATAAAGTAAAAAACACTTTCCCGCCATTTTTTAAAGAGAAGTAGGGAGAGGACTAAGCCCTGTGGGAGTCGAGCCTTGAGAGTAAGTACCCTCTATTCCATAGCAAAAGTAGCGATTGGCAAGCTGTATAACCTCAACGTGTCTGATAAACCAAGCCGTCGTGACTGACTTTGTCAAACGAATTTGCGACATCGAAGAAGAGGGCTCTGGTTATAATGGTTCTATGATTTATTTTGGGAGGTTGAATCCTTTCAGAATGTATTCTGTAAGGTGATGTAACTGGTCGGTGCACGAGTGTTCGGATCTGAAGTCGAACTTCTTGAATGGAAGAAATTTGTTAAAGAAGACGTATTTAGGAAGGCAATTCAATATGAGTCGCTTGTAAACTTACCCCAGTGTGTTGAGCAGACTGATTGGTCTGTAACTGGAAGCTACGTTGTGCGGTTTCCCCGATTTCGGGATTCCTATTACGTCTGTCTCTTTTCAGGCATCCGGGAAAGAGCAAATGGAAAAAAGATCGTTGAATATGTCTATTAGGAGGGATACGAGCGGCGCGGAGAGGGATTTAAGTATCCTGTGTCATCAAAGGCAAGACGTTGGTTTCTTGTTGCTGAATTGTTCTGCTTTCAGAGCTCGACTAAACTGCCAGAAGGCAGTATGAGATGGCTCGGTATCTTCCAGCAGATTATTCCACTTATCATGTATAAATTTGGTAAGGTGCTATTTTACCCCGTTTTGGAGGTTGCGCAGTCGGAATTTGTTATCTAATGTAGCTGACGAATATTACTCGGAAGCTTCATGTGTCTAATGCTCGACCCACAAATCCTACCCTTTTTTTTCGTGGGGAAATCCTCATGGATACCTCCGGCGGCGGGGGCAACCGGAAGATTATGCCGGACTCCTACCGGCTAAAACCCCACGGTGGTCTCCATCAGCGTGTACGAGGGGTCCCGGGATATCCGTTCGGAACACAACCGGGGCCCTTCTCTCGCTTCGCTTTATTGGAAGCACGTCCCAGGGGCAGAACTTACTACCCCCAGCACCCCCGCAGTGCTATCACGATGTCTCGGGACCACTTCCGATCCATCGACTTCCTGCATGTCTTACCAGGTCGTCACTCCATCTTGTAGGGGGATGCCCTACACTTCGCCTGTCGGTATGAGGCTGCCACTCGAGAACTTTTCTTCCCCATTGGTTGTCGGTTCTTCGAGCTATGTGGCCGGCCCAATGCCACTTCAGCATACTAATTCTTTGGGATATGTCGGTTACTCTGGTTCTACTGCGGATATCCTCGTTTTTAAGTCTATCACGCAGAGAAACGCCTAGCATAGCCCTCTCCATAGCTCACTGAGCGACTGGAGCTTCCTCATATACCAAGCAGTGGAGGACCACGTCTCAGTTCCATAAAAATAGAAATTATACTAGGTTGATCAATAAGTTTTCCGAATAGGACACTTATCAATGAGCTATACCTATATCTTAATTTCGTTAGTAGTTAAAAACTAAATTAAAAACTATATCTAATTTATTTTCAAACTTCACATTTGGTGAGAATTCAATTCGTATGCAAAATAGAGAAACTAGAACTTTGTGCGGTTACTAAATATTTGTCTCAAACATTTTTCTAAAAAAAAGTGTTTTTGAAGATATACAGTCTGCTTTGGCAGATTATGCTCCGTCTTATTTTAGAGTGGCATACCGGTGTGCCAAATTTAAACGCGGATGAACCGCCTGCAATGATTAAATTCGCTCCGGATGGCCAACAACGACCGCTACGCAAGAAAACGTAAATCGATTTTTTAAAGTAGATTGACAAGTGACAATTTTATTTATTTTAACTTATACCAAAAAAGCAAGAGTTGACATTTCAAAGCTAAATTTAGCAATAATTGAAGAAGATCCAAATTGCTGTTGCGCTCGTTTCATTACCACAAATAAAAATTGGGTACACCATTTTCACCTGAAGACAACAGGTGTGGAAAAGGCCGTCTTTTTCGGCAGCCAAGAGATTCAAGGATAAATAATAGCTTCTATCTTCTGGGATACGAAAGGCATAATAATAAACGATTATTTACGTAAAGGAGAGATAATAACCGGACGAAATACGCGACATTGATCAAAAAATTACGCGTAAAACGAAAGAATTTAAACGTCAAGGAAAACTGCGTGTTGGAGTGCTTTTTCATCATGTCTGATATTGCAGGTGCTGCCATCCGAACTGCTGGTTTTCAGATGATGCAGCAACGACCATATTCTCCGGATTTAGCTCCGAGTGATTTTTACCTTTATATTCCAATGAAAAAGCAATGGCTGGTATAAAATTCGTCGTCAAAGATGTGTGTGTAGAGGCTTTTTTCAAGTCTCAGGATCAAGCCGTTTTTTCCAAGGGAATCAACCAACTTACGAAACGCTATTCAAGACAATTACGTTGAAAATATATACAATTTACATCTATTTATCCTAGAGTTTCAATGCGTTTCCAAAAACTTATTGTATCAATATTCTGACTATTTGAACATTAGCATTGATAACGATCTCTATAATTAAAGATCCAAATCAAGTTATTGCGTAACTTAATCTAATTTAAAATGCCTGCGACAAAGAAGAGAAAATACTTTTTGAACTGGAGGATTTTATTTATGAATAGGGAACGTACATAATATTAAGCTGTTTCATCTTTTTTCCCCTAGAAAATATTAAAATACAACTTATACGTACATATTCTAATTTAATATTTATTTTGATTCTGTCAATATAAGCCTATTAAAGTAGCTTTGCCGTTTTTATTCCTAATTATTTCATATTTCTCGATATGAAATTTTCAATTATTTAAATATTTGCCTACATTTATGTTTTCAATTACAAATTTTTAAGCAAACCTATACTCATCATCATCATCATCATTACAGCCCTTCACAAGTCCACTGCTGAACATAGGCCTCCCCCAAAGAATGCCACAAAGCACGGTCCTGAGCCACCTGCATCCATCGACTTCCTGCATGTCTTACCAGGTCGTCACTCCATCTCGTGGGGGGACGCCCTACACTTCGCCTACCGGTACGAGGCTGCCACTCGAGAACCTTTCTTCCCCATCGGTTGTCGGTTCTTCGAGCTATATGGCCGGCCCACTGCCACTTCAGCTTACTAATCCGTTGGGCTATGTCGGTTACTCTGGTTCTACTGCGGATATCCTCATTCCTAAGTTTATCACGCAGAGAAACTCCGAGCATAGCCCTCTCCATAGCTGGCTGAGCGACCTTGAGCTTCCTCATACGGCCAGCAGTGAAGGACCACGTCTCAGTTCCGTAAGTCATCACTGGCAACACGCACTGGTTGTACAATTTCGTTTTCAGGTTTTGAGGTATGTCTGACGAGAAGATGTGTCGTAGCTTCCCGAACGCTGCCCAGCCGAGTTGAATCCGTCGATTGACCTCTCGGTCGAAGTTGGACTTACCTAGTCGGACTATTTGTCCCAGGTAAACATACTCGTCAACAACTTCGAGCTTAGTGCTCCCAACAACTACCGGCATAGGTGTGACATGGACATTGAACATGATCTTTGTTTTGTCCATGTTCATCTTAAGACCTATCCGTTGGGAAACACTATCGAGGTCATTGAGCATAGTGCTTAGGTCCTCCAGCGATTCTGCCATAAGGACTATATCGTCGGCAAATCGAAGGTGAGTGATGTACTCGCCATTGATGTTGATACCGTATCCTTTCCAGTCCAGAAGCTTGAAAACGTCTTCCAATGCAGCGGTGAAGAGTTTCGGGGATATGACGTCACCCTGTCTTACACCTCTCTGCAATTGGATAGGTTTCGTACTCTGATTCTGTACTCGGATAGCCATCGTAGCCCTACTGTACAAGCACTTCAACACTTCGATATACCGACAGTCAACTTGGCACCGCTGAAGGGACTGCAGCACCGCCCAAATTTCGACGGAATCAAAGGCTTTCTCATAGTCCACATACGCCAGACATAGTGGCAAATTGTACTCTTCGGACTTCTGTACAATTTGCCGAAGGGTATGTATGTGGTCTATGGTGCTAAAGCCCTTTCGGAAACCGGCTTGTTCGGGAGGCTGGAAGTCGTTAAGTCTGCGCGCGAGACGATTCGTAATGACTCTCGAAAACAGCACGTAGACGCGGCTCAGAAGGGAAATCGGTCTGTAGTTCTTCAAGAGAGCGTTGTCACCTTTCTTGAAGAACAAGACCACCGCACTTCTGCTCCACGCCTCCGGTGTAATGCCACCATGGAGGACGGAATTAAAGAGCTTCTGAAGGACTTCAAGTACCGGTTTTCCACCCGCTTTCAGAAGCTCCGCTGTAATTCCATCCTCGCCTGGGGCCTTACCGTTTTTAAGATACTGGAGAGCCATTCTAATCTCGCTCAGACTGACGTCCGGGATATCTTCGGAATAGTGTCGGATGAGACTCGCTCTTGGATCGTTACTCACACTTGCGTGTGGCTCCAACGATGACGTGTACAGCTGCCCATAGAACCTCTCAATCTCACTCAAAATCTTAGGTGTCCCGGAAACGATGCTGCCGCATTCTGTCTTCAGCTTTGACAGTTGGCTCTTTCTGGCAGACAGATCTCTGGCAAAGACTTTGGAGCCTTGGTTCCGCTCGATCGCTTCTTCAATACGAGATGTATTGAAGTTGCGTAAGTCCCGCCGCATGCATTTGAAGATCTGTCTGTTCATATGCCTGTATGCTGTCAAGTCTGTTGAAGAATGTAGCCTCATCTCCCGTCTAACAGCCATGAGATTAAGAGTGTGATCGGAGAGTTTTTGTGTTCTTCTGCGGCGGGTCTTGCAGAACTTAGCTCCGACCGCATGGACAGTTTCCACGAGCTTGTCATTCATATCGTTCACTTCATTGCAGTCTTCTAGACACTGAAAACGGTTTTGTAACTCGAGCTGAAAGGTTTCGGGACTTTGGAACAGAGCACGAGGGGGACGGAGCGTTGACTTCATTAGACGAGACCTCTCCAACTTAACGTTTAGGTTCAGTGTGCCTCTAACCATTCGGTGATCGCTACCAGTTTTCACCCTCGCGATCACGGAGACATCACTGAACAGTTGTCGTCTGGTCGTCATAATGAAGTCAATCTCATTTTTTGACGAACCGTCGGGGCTCGACCAGGTCCACTTCCTGTGGGGCCGCTTCTGGAAGAAAGAGTTCATCATAAAGAGTCCCTCTTTCTCCATGAAGTCGGCCAGCTGCTGGCCCCTTGGGTTCCGTTGCCCTATTCCAAATTTCCCTAATTTCAGCTCACCGTTCTCTCTTGTGCCTAGTTTTGCATTGAAGTCTCCCATTAACACCGTATATTGGGTTTTGGAGGAATGCATGGCTCTAGAGATATCCTCATACATTTCCTCCACCTCCTCATCGGGGTGTGCCGAGGTTGGTGCGTAAACCTGTATGACCTTCAGCGAATACCGTTTGGTGATTCTGAGTATAAGGTACGCAACTCTCGTCGACACACTCCCGATCTTTACAACGTTGTTAACGAGAGACTTGTGGACGATAAATCCGACACCTCCTTGGGACAGATGGTCGCCCTCCCGGTGATAGAACAAGTTGCCGAATTCGAGGATTACCGTGTCCTCCCCCTCTCTTCGGACTTCGGATAATCCTATAATATGCCAGCGCAACTTGTCTATCTCTTCTTCCAGCTCCACGATCTTCTCGTCAGTCCTCAGGGTGCGTGCGTTGTACGTTGCGAGGTCAAGTCGTCTAAGGTGGCAACCGAACCTCCACCGGAGATTCTTAGCACCCCCTGCCCCGCCGTTACGATGGTCGCCACCGTAGCCAGGAATAGCGGGGCCGCCGGGGACTGGGGGCCGTCTCTTTGTTACACTCATAGAGGGGGTATTTGCCATAGTTGCCACGCTTGGCGAGCGGGTTGGCAACCGCAGTTTTTTTATTATAATTTTGGCTATTATCAGGAAGATGCTGCTGCCCATCTCCTGCCTGTTTCCCTTTGTCGCCTTTTACGACACCCACGGGAGGATATGGGGTAGTGGATATTCTTGACCGCCACTACACGGCAAACCTATACTTCCCCGCATAAATCACTCCATTTTTACACACACTTTATTAGCTTAACCTATATGTATGCATGTATGTATTGTAATGTAATGTTAAAATAGTCATCATCATGCCCAATATTGTTACGTGAATCAATATGTTTTACATTCTCTAAGATTTATGAGGAAAGTAAAATTAAAATAACTTTAAAGAATAAAAGAATTAGTCAGCCATGGGTCAATAAAGAACTTTATGGTAAATTATTAAAGCGTGATATGCTATTTCGGGAGTGGAAAGCATCGCCTAACAATATAACCAAAAGGTTAGAGTACAAAAATCCATAATAATACACATTTGATACTTTGGACCATGAGGTACTTTTGGGGGCTATGGAGGAATGTGGAATTCCGGGCCCTGTTAATGAAAGGTTCCGTAATTATCTATCAAGTCGGATTATTCGCACTATGGTGAGTAGGACTACTGGCGCTGAAGAACATATCGCTCTCGGTATACCAACCGGTTCTGTGTACGGCGTAGGGTACATTATACTGGTGAAGAGTGTGGTTAATGTAGTGCATCACTGCGATAACTTCATGTACGCCGATGACATGTGCCTATTGTATGCTTCCAAAAACTTACATACAAGCTTGTGATAAAATACAGGAAGACTTTGATCGGATTACTTAATGGGCACACGAAAACCACGTAATACTGAATTTGAAAAAAAACAAAGTGTATGTACTTACATTCTCCATACAATATGCTAGCTAATATTGTACGCTATGAAGAAATAGGTATTGTAGGGCATGACTATGAGTGCTTGCATAGGGTAAAATTATGATATCAATGTGCCAAAATACAATTTATTAATAGTTACAAATATTTAGGATTGTTACACGTTGAAGAAGTATGTTCAAAATTAAGGTCCATTCTAGGCAAATTCTATCAAATATGAAAAGTAGTAAGTAAGCATGACCTATTTGGTTTACTATGCATTAATTGAGTCTTTAATTAACTATGGTCCTATTGTGTATGTCCGCACTTATAATACTTATATAAAACAGGTGAAATGCCTACAAATACACATAATAAAATTTTTAATAAATTCAAAAGATAAGAAAAGTTGTAAAAAAGAATATGAAAGATTATTTTTTTAGTAAAATACTGTTGAAGCATAGTTAAAATATTTAATAGCAATAGAACATCTCATATTCATACTCATTTTTCACGCCCCTAGTTGCCCCGACAAAAGTCGACTATCCCGGGGCTCATCAGCGAAACACTCGATGAGCAACTAAGGGTGGTGCCCAATGGCCTATGGATAGTTCTAAATTAATGGCAAATAAGCAAGCACAACTTACCAATTTCCGGAGGTAGGGTTGACCACAGGGTACCAGTCAGGTGGTAAGTGATGTGCATATATGAAGTGTGTAGTAGTGTGTACATGTGTAACCTGACATCCCCTGAAAGTAGGACCGCAGATCCTCAGGCGCTGATTTTCTCCAAATGTGCGATCCCTCCAGTAGTCGATTATCAATTGAAACTTATGCTATTATTTTCACTATATTTGTTTATCAACTTTATTGTACATTTAATTAACTTCAAAGTCAACGTTGAGATCAACGTTCATCGAAATTAACACAATGACATACGACACAAGTAACGAACAGTCGTTCAAAGTTCAATATTCAATGTTCCGGGTTCACTTAGCACAAAATTACAAACACGGGAACGAACGCGGCCTCTTCTCGAGTCTCAACGCTGAGTTCCACACAACAAGCCAAAATTACCTCGCACAATATCAAAATGCCACGATGCAACTCGTCGAATCAAATTAATGTCAATCAAAGTTAAGTTAATAATTCAAACTCAATACAAGCCGTCCGTCACGCAACAATTATTGGCAATAAGTTAATTTAATCACTCAAAACTCAAATTAGGCCTCTTGTCACGTAACACTCAAAACAGACACTCAATTCGAGGCGGTCCCAACCGGAACTAAATATTCGATAGCAAATTCAAACGACGCATACAAAATGGACACCAGCCGCGCCCGACCCACTAACGGTCGCAAACAACACTAGTCGACAATGCCGCGGCATTCAATACACTGCCTCGCACACGCGTCCGGCGCTAGCGCCCTTTGCCGAGCAACCCACACGGGAGAGGGGACGACGATGACCTCTAAATCCCATCGGAAGGACGCGCGTGTTGAATGCAAATTTAAAATGCCAATATTTGGCCTAAACACTCATTTATCTCGACCTCGTCCTAAATTTGATTTGAAAAAATTTGTTGAGTCGAAAGTAATTATTAGTGACTTAAAAATGCATCCCGTATTTTATTCTCAGTCGACATTCTGGCTCCTCATAATGTCGAAACTCTTGAAAGCCTTCGTCAGAAGCATCCTTCGGTCAATCCTTCTGAGGGCTTACTGCTGCCTCCCAGGACCTCTATACATCCTTTAGGTACTAATTTCTGAAAAAGATACTTTAGAAGCAATTATGTCATTTTCGAATGGCTCTGGTAGCGACATTGACGGAATTACGCCTCAACATCTTAAATGAGTAAGCGCTTCTGCCAGTGACGCCGGCGGAGTACCTCATAATGATATTACAAAATTATGTAACATTATGCTTTCTGGTAATTTCATTGCATTATTGTATGGGGTAAGATTATGCGCCTTCAAAAAAAGATAACGGTATCCGTCCTATTGCCGTTGGTTCCACATTTCGACGCTTAACTTCAAAATTAGCTTGCAGGCATATAATCTCTAACATTAAGACAAAATTTCAGCCTACTCAACTAGGCTTTGGTACTAGAGGTGGCTGTGAGGCGGCGGTACATTCAGTGCGTACATTTTTAACAAACTCTGATGCAGATGTTCGTGTGAAGGTTGACCTAAGGAATGCTTTTAACTCTATCGATAGGGTAACCTTGCTGAAAGAAGTGGCTAACAATACCCCCGAAATTTATCATTACGTTTGGCAATATTACAGTCAAAATACTAACTTGTTTTACGAAAACCATGTTATCGACTCTGCTATTCAGCAGGGTGACCCTCTAGGTCCAGCAATTTTCAGTTTGAGAATTCAACCCATTATTTCAAATTTGAAATCCAAGCTGAATGTCTGGTAACTGGACGACGGTACACTGGGAGGCAGAGCAGATGACGTCCTCAGTGATCTTACTCATATTTTTCGAAATTTTAAAAATATTGGTCTTGAACCAAATAGCAATAAATGTGAAATATTTTTTCCAATAATTTATCTATTCAATCATATTTCTCCAGGAATAAAAACTTTCTACACAGAATCACTATACCTGCTAGGTGCGCCGTTGTTTTTCGATAGTATTAAACCTATTTTAAAAATAAAATTTGATCACTTTTTAAATCATGTTGATAAATTGTATAAATTAAACTCATACTATTTTAATATATTGTCTCATTGTACCTAGATTTACATACTTACTCTGCTCGAGTCCAGTCTGGAAATGTTCGGATATTTTAAAAGATATTGATAATAATCTTAAAATAGCTTTAGAAAAAATTCTAAATTGAACTTTAAATACAACAGCATGGACTCAAGCCATTTTACCTATAAAAGTTGGTGGTATTGGTGTAAGAAATCGTGTCCTTCCGTGAATAGTGTCAGTGACTTATGTAACATAATTTTAAATAATAAAGTAGACCTGTGCTTTGCTACGGAAGTAGGACAAACATGGCAAACTCTCTGATCCCGTGAAAATGTTCCACTGGAAGTTAACCAACAAAAACAGTGGGATATTCCGTTGGTACGGAGCGTGCAGAAAGATTAGTTTCATAATTTCCATAGTGACCAAGATAAGGGACGCCTTCTAGCTGTTTCAACTAAGGAATCTAGTCACTGATTGCACGTTTTACCATCAAGTAATCTCGGTACATTACTTGATGGGTAAAACTTGCGCATCGCCGTAGGAATCCGACTAGGAGTACTGATATGTAAACCCCATCAGTTCCCCTATGGTAGCAGCGTCGACAAGTTTGGGCTTCACGGACTTTAATGTAAGATAAGTGCTGGTAGGTTTTCACGACATGGTTCTTTGAATGATGTCATCTGAAGTGCTCTTATCTCTATAAATGTTCTCTCGGTTTTAAAGCCTTGTGGAATATTTAGAGACGATGGCAGGAGACCCGACGGTATGACATTGGTCCTTTGGGAGAGAGATAAAGCTCCAGTGTGGGATGTTAATTATCATATAGTCTTACTCCCCGCGGTATAGTGCCAAGAACGCTGGCTGCGTTTCCCCCGCTGAATGCCTATACTTAGCCTTTGAGCGAGTAAAGAACCAGCCCTCTTATCACCAGCAGCAACGACCAGCCGCGGATTGAGTTCCTTTTTGTAATTAATTGTATTTGTATAGGTGACGGTGCATAATAATATATAGTTTTAAGAGCGTGTACTCCCCAACAAACTGATCGAAGTTTGGCGAGAGAATAGTAAAAATAATGGACTTACCTTTGTTTGAATAAATAAATTGAAAAAAAAAAGTTATTGGATATTTCTGTCAAGAAATTCTCAGAAGCAGCTCGGAGTCAGGAAATTGGTGGCGGCTATAGGTTTTTTCGTAACAATCGTACGTACAGATTTAGGAAGATAGTTGTGTTTCGCCAGCGTACCTCAGAAAGCACGTAAAGCTTTTGGGTTTGCGCGTGATCTTTCTTCCGTCTATAATGCGGGACTATAATAGTGAGAGAATAGAGAGTGCACCTATACAAGTACTCTTTAATTTTACATAGTACCTGAATGTGCTTAATTTTTTTTATAACCGAAAAAACAAAAACAGCTTTGTTGAACTAAAAAGTAATTTGAATTCGCCACCGCATGAAATTTTATTGTTTCACGAGAAAGTTAATAACATGTTATTCGAATAAATTTTCACAATATTCGCTTTTGTACTAACATAACACAAATATTCCAACCAACTCTGTAATTGTTTTTGGATTTTTAAAGTGTCTATAAATCAACTATTGGTTGCTATAGCTAGGGAGGGGGGGCGGAGCGGGAGGGGGGGGAATATATTGCTTTTGAAGGGCTGCAACGATAGTGATGATAATTTAAACTTTCACCATCAACATATTTTCCTAGGAAAAATGGAGTGATCTTACTTTACTAAGAAAGTTTTTTTTTGTATAGAATTGAACCAATCAAAAAACAAAAGTATTTGTTGACACACACAGCTCACCTGATGGAAAGTACTATATAGAAGATGCTATAGACATCTGCATATTTATGTACTCGAAAAAGAACAGATGTATTGTAATAATATATTGTTAAAATGCTACAGTGTTTGTTATTTTTGTAATATTGTTTAATGTAAATGTGTAATATATTTAATATAACTAAATAAAAAGCAATGTTTATGCTAATTTTTGCAGCACTAACGGCTCGCCTCGACCGGTGTAGGACCACACGCTCACAAAATGCAAGCGTAAAATAAGTACCTCAAGACTGCTGTGTTTCGTACGGTGAGTGTAGAGAAACGGAAACGCTTTTTACTTAAAAAGAGGCATTCCATCATAGTCCTCAGGGTTGACCACGCATCTGAATTTTGATTCTTAATCGGGTACAAACGTAGATTTCTATGGGCCACAGCATTCACATACCATTAGGTAGACTGTGCGCTCGTTTGTCACCCTTAGAAAAGGTAAGGAGGACGTACTAATAAAATTTTAATCCGTGCTTACACAAGATACCCTCGTAAAATAACAGTTTAATGCTTCTGTGTTTCGAACCGTAAGTGACAAGATGCGGAGACTCCTTGTACTGCTAAGGAGCCATTCGAGCTCTGTCCTCAACACTCACGTGATAGATACACGGCATACAGTGTAAAATCAAATTAGTAATTTCACCAATCTTCTTCGATAACACTTCAAAAGCCCACTCTTGGACGTGGTTCTTTCCCGTTATAGCGAGTATTGGCCTTATTTGCCAAGCTAGGTGGGTGAATTGGCGATCACAGTACACGACGTCTCGCAGCTTGACGCTGCACCTCGTCACCGGTCTGGGTTTTCCACGTCTGGTCTAATCGAGAAAACTATGCGGTTGTATCGGTTGCAATGAGATCTTTCTTGAATTTTCTATAGACCTTACGATGTTCATCCATTCAATATATAAAATATTAATCAACTAGAAACCTAGCTTGAATGTATGTCACCTAAAAATAAAACAAAGATAATATTTTAGTTGCTAAATTACATTTTCGTACGTGGGTTGCCTTTGAGCTGACATACGTTTGAATTAATAACACCCAAAATGTCACATAAAGGTTAAAATACTTTTGTATCACACGTATGTTTTTAATAAAAAAACAAATAATTTTACGTAGCGGAGCCACGCTTTAGATGTATTATTTTTAATAGTAACTTTATATTCCATCTAAGTCCTCAGGAGTTACAAAACATTTTAAGTAATCGTTGTTGTTGGGCTACGTACTCGTTTGTAACCGTTACATTAAAAAAAATATTTTGTATTAATAATTATTTATTTAGGGTACAAATTATCATAATACGGAATTAAAAATATTGGCAGAAGTGTTTATACGCACAAATATAATAATAGTGATATTGACCTGAGCTAATCGTATCGATGACTACTTATAATAAATTTAGGATGGGGATTCTACAAGGTGCTAGGACTTTTTTATTTTCTTACTATTTCTACCGCCAAATAGTAGTGCGTCCACTGAATGTTCAGATCTGGAAAGCTATACTCTTAAGGATGTGGAGAACCAGTATAGATACAGACTGTGTGACATTCCATCTTAGTTCCAGGTGACAACACATCTGTAGTTTCCTTTATTTGAAGTTTTTGGAAGATATCTAGTAGCTAGTAGCTGCAAACACCCTATAATTTTGCCCTATATCAGGCAGCCTATAATTTTGTTTCTCACTTCAATATTTTTAAAAATACTTATTATCTCTTCTGATCACCCTGAGAAATAAAACAATGAAATAATATAAGGTGACGACAGTAAAAAGCATTTGGATTAACTCATACGTTTGTGGGAATAATTTACGATGAAAACGTAATAATTGCTATTTATATTTGATATCTGTGGTTCATTTATTTTTAACTCCCCAGGACTTTTTGGGCATAATTTAATGTCATCAAAACATGACTTGTAAAAAAAGCCAAGTCTCGCAACTCACTTCTTCTACCGTAAGGAGTTGTGGGATCCATGTAATACCAAGTCGGTTAATTTATTCAGTCCCTACTTAAGGGTCCTTCTGTCTTAAATTATTACGTAAGTAGCTAACCTAACAACATCTTATAGTGACCACATCAATACTAAAAATCTTTTATATTTTAAATAAATAGATTGACTTGGCCATCGCATGAAAACACAATGTATCTCTCAAGTAATACATATTATATTGAATTAGATCGTTTATTGCGCAAACATTTTAGAAGGAAAGAAAACCTGTTGTAGCTCATAGTTTTGTGAAAAACTGCAATATTAATCTTGCAGCTTCCTATAACTAGACTTACACAACCCTGACAGTATTAGTAAACCAATCAAAGCTTCTATTTCCGTTTGATCGGTCTTTTTGCAATCTCTTTCACGTGCGTATTTACTGCTAATTTTCTCAATATACGTATTTGTGCAAGTGGTTATCTATGCTATCATATCACCGGTAACATAAAGTTGAAAACACTCAAGTGGAGATTTAGAAGACTTAGCCATACCTTTTGGACCTGGAGCTACAAACACTATATTTTGAGAACGGATTCTTACTGCAGTACGTCCCTTTACTTTGAACCACTTGTTATTTTATCCTTAGCTAAAAAGGAGCGCTCCTGAGTTTCAGCCTCTTCTGCCTCAGATTCTTCTGACGATGAAGCATTCTGCTCTGATATTGAATCGTGATCAAATTCTTGAACGTAATAATCATCGATGCTGGCATCAGTTTCGACTGCAACGTCGTCTTCATTGTCCGACATACCAGCTTCCAACATAGCTCTCAACCTCGCCTGCTCAGACTCCCAACTCATCCGAAAAGAAAATAAAATAAAAACATTGAAATATAAATAGCAGTAGGTACTTACACACAAAAATATCTAATATTTATGTCTATTATTATTGTGCACACATAAATCAGATAACTTACATACATTTACAATAAATTCTAAAGAAAAAAGGTTGAAAATAACTTACCTTGCTTATTAAATATGAAAAAGCACGAGAACTCGCGGGGTGTTGTGAGCACCCCACGCAAACTTTGACACGTCCTTGCGTTGCAAATGCAATCGCCATACTGCCCCTCCCACCTCGATTCGTCGCGGTTGATTGTTATTTGAAGCTACTCAGACGCATACGCTCATAAACTAACAAATAGCCATTAATTTTTACCTTTGAAAATCTCTGGGGTGCTGTCAGCACCCCGCGCGAGTGCTCGCGGGTTAAAAGGGATTATTATAGTGGCGTGTAGATTGCTTCACAATGTCCGAGACCGATGTGTCCTAGATATATTATCATCTTAATGCCGGTGGTAAGCGGGTAGCAATACGACTTGCCCGTGGACATCGCTCAACCCTACCGTTTATGGGCGGCGTCTTAGTGCATAGCGTTATGATACGTTGGCTACTCGTATCTTTCGAATTAGGGCGTTTTTGGTACTACCAAGTTTTTAAGTGCAGCAAGCATACTCAACTCGATGTCTTAGTGCAATAGCGCTGTATATATACGTGGAGTTTTGGCAACTGACGTCTTAGTAGCGTGCTACTATGTAACGTTGGTGGTATTTTTAGTTAAAAAAAAGTATCAATTTTGTTACTGTTAAAAAAATTGTTACCAAAGTCGATAGGGATCATGTGGATGTGTTGTGAGGGCGTGCCATCCGTATGTTAGTTGCATTGATGCTTAATGCTACTTGCGGTATTGCGTCTTGTGATAGTTTTGCGGAAGTGTTGCACATGATTCGACGCATCTTGTGGTTCTGGTCGATGGAGGTACGTGGGTGGTGATGTCTGCGGATTGTATGGGGGATGGTTGTTGCGTTCTGCAGCATTGCATCTCTGCGATGGTGGTTTGGTGGGTCGGTATTCTCAATGGCGCTCTCTGCGTCTTGGTTTGACTCTAAACCTAAGTAGCTTTGACCAAGTCGGGTCCCTTCATTACAGAGCTGCAGACTATCTGACCTGTATTATGTTTTATATAATAACATAATAGTATATCTCTATATAATTCCCACGTTTGAATGATTAGAGATAGCTTGTTGGTGTCTGAGACAAACATGATCGAAAAATGCATATACTTAACGTCAGTGACACAAAACCTTTCTGATGGCAAATTATTAATATTATCTTATAACAGCCTATTGTCTATATCTGCCATTGTATTGGTTGGTGGAGCATTCGTTCGTATTATTAAATAAAATAGAGAATAATCACGTAATATATTAGAGTTTAGAAAAATACTGAAACTCACTATTAATTGTTCACGTAACTGCCTAAATACAGCGGGGCAAACAGCAATGCAGTTCCAAAATAACAGGGTAAAGTTTTTTACACCTAGTTTTTATTTTCGAACTTTTTGCATGTATCCATTACATCCAAATTTAGAAAAGTATACAATGTAGCTTTTTTTTGTATATATTTTCGTTTTAATCGTGGTATTTATAAGCAGACATTTACATTTTGTAAATTATTACTTTTTGTATTGTTATGAATATGTTGTCTTAATGAAGTAATTGCCGCGATGTAAGACAATCTACCCTCCACCCTTCACCTTATCATCCCATGGGTGTCGTAAGAGGAGACAGATAAAAAATAAATAGAAGGTGGGCTATTAATTTATAAAATCATACAACATATTTGGCTGAGGTAAAAATAAAAAAAATATTAACTCTACATGATTCATATACAAACTTTAAAATCATGGATTGAAATAAAGCACTGGCTCATATGCACTTAAAAAAAACATTAATTTCGACCAAAATAATTAATTCAAACAAATATTTACAAGCTGATTTTTTGTTTAAAAAAAGCCGAAGTGGCACCGTGGTATCTCAGAGGCTTAGCGTTTGTTGTAAATTTCACAGTACGCGATCAACCCAGATTCGATCCCCGCCGGCACCAATGAAATTGTTAATTTCAGTTGTAAGTGCTGATTTAACACGTACTCGGCGGTGAAGGAAACCATCGTGAGGAAACCTGCATTCTCAGAAACCAAAAAAAACATGCATTGGTGCAGCGCGGTGGACACTTCCTTGCCCAAAAACCGTCTCAGAATTGAGAGAAGGTGTGTGCCCAGCAGTGTGACGTATATCGGCTGTAACTTCTTTGCTTTTACTTTATATGAAACTGAAATGACAAACGTTCTTACAGTCCACCTGATGGTAAGTGGCTCCTGTAGTCCATGGACACCTGCAGCCAACTTTAAAACCACAGAAGGCTACATATGCGTTGTCACCTCTGAGGATTATGATAGCATTCCTCACAACCTTGTAATTGTATTGGTTCTCTATATCCTTCAGCAAGAACAAAGCAGTGTAAACATTGCTATCTGAGGGGATAATTAGGTAAAGAGATGGTGCCTACTCAGACAGACTGGAACAGAAAATAGATCCTTCCTCCTAATAAATGCCAGCGAAGTACATGACACTGATAATACAAAAATTGGTTCCGCAGTTTTTCATTTTACCAGAGAAGACCAAACAGACATAGAAATATTTTTCTATTTAACTGCGGCAAACAGAAAATAATTTTAAACTTTTTCTTAGTTTTGCGAGGCAAAAGGTTTTGAAGGCAATGAAATAACTTTTATAACCTGTTCCTGATTAACAATATGTGTTAATGTTATCGGGAAAAAAAGCCATATTGATTTCTTATTTACGAAAATGTATGTAAATAACCAATACACTAATTGTACTACTTTGATTTCATGAAAAGACGAAATTGTTAATTGCAATTTTAAGTGCTGATTTACCACGTGGTAGAAGGTAACATGCATTGGGACAACGCAACGGACACTTCTTTGCCATAAAACCTTTTCAAAAATAGGCGCATGCCAAGCAGTGAGACGTATAACTTTAATATTATAACATTAATTAATAGAATCGGGCGTTACTTTGCGGAAGTCCATTACATTAAATTTGACAAAAAATAACTTTATTAGTTATTTTTTGTCAAATTTAATATTATAAAATTTTTTTATAAGTCATATTATTACATCAAAAGCCCTCCGGTGGATAAAGGCCATAGGTTGCCTCATAGGGGCATTTGCCATTGTTGGCACGCTTGGCAGGCGGGTTGTCAACCGCAGTTTAGCATGTTTTAAGCGCGAAGCGCGTAGGATGTTCTACTAGAGCCTTAAAATCAAGATTCCAACGTTTTGTCGCATGAAGTCATATCTAACAATCATATCGTACATATAAATGATATAAAAAGCACATTGTCAGAAAGTTAAATGATTTTTGAACATGTTAATTATTTTTTAAATCGATTAATTACTATTTTTACATAAAAGAGTGGTTTATAATGCTCATGGTGTGGATTTATCAAATCCGCATGGAGCAGTAAACACGACAACTTTTGAAAATATCAATTTTCAACTCAATCTATTTTTTAATCACTTCATCTATCACGTGGGAAGCCATGGAATGTAAATGGTAGTTTAATTTTCTTTTGTTTAGTTATAATAAATTTTTCCGGTGTTTTGAGCAGCCTTATAATAATTTAGTTTACTAAATAGACTGCCTCACCCACTAACTTCGGGCTCAGCCACCGTCGTGGGTGAATACTGTATCGGTTGTTTGCAGCGACTTGTGTTCAAAAATATCGCTGAACAAATATAAAATTTTCGGAAAACTAAATTTGATAAGTTCATACTTGACTATTATTATTATCACAGATTTTTATTACAATATTTTAAAAAGCACGGAATAAATAATAGTTCTACGTACTAAAAGTAAGTAGCATTTACATATATATCATCATCATTCATCAAGGAATGCCACAAAGCACGGTCCTGAACCACCTGCATCCATCGACTTCCTGTATGTCTTACCAGGTCGTCACTCCTTCTAGTAGGGGGTCGCCCTAAACTTCACCTAGCGGTACGAGGCTGCCACTCCAGAACCTTTTTCCCAATCGATTGTCGGTTCTTCTAGCTATATAGCCGGCCCATTACCACTTCTGCTTACTAATCTGTTGGGCTATGTCGGTTACTCTGGTTCTACTGCGGATACCCTCATTTCTAAGTTTATCACGCAGATAAACCCCGAGTATAGCCCTCTCCATAGCTCGTTGAGCGACCTTGTATGAGGATTTTTATATAAATATACTTAAATACGTCTTGGACTTTATAGAGTGACCTGAATGATGATAATATGATGATCATAATATGAGCATTTCGAGTCGTGCACTTTTGCATTATAAAAACTTTTTTAAATTGAACTTTGACATAAAATTATCGAAATATTGAAAGTATAATACCTAATAAGGATATTAGGGAAAACTTGTGTATTTAAACTATTAGGTGGGCTAAAAAGTTCATATTGTTTCTATGAGATGGCGCCACTAGAATAAAATACATATCATTTTAGTGCGTACTTGTATATATAGAGGTCAGTGTTTTTAGTTAGTACCATCCTTCAAAAGAAACGGGTATAAATTTGACAGCTGTCTGATTATTAGTTTGTGAGATACGGCATTTTGAGTAAAGTAACTTTTGTTATTTTGAAAAAAAAATAGATAAAAAGGAATTTCGTGTGTTAATTAACGAAACACTATTTTTTGATGAAAAAAAGTGCTGCTGATACCAAATAGTGGCTTCATGAGTGTTATCTGGACTCACGCCGGGCGAAGCAACCATTTGTAAGTGGTTCGCTAAATTCCGTACAGGCCATATTAGCACCGAAAACGACGAACGCAGTGGACGTCCAAAAGAGGCTGTTACGGAAGAAAACATCAAAAAATCCACAAAATGATTCTGGAAGATCCCAAAATGAGGTTGATTTGTATAGCTGACACTCTAAAATATAAAGGGACGTATTGGACATTTATACACATAATATACATAGTTCATGAATATTTAGGTATGCGAAAGCTATGTGCAAAGTGGGTGCTGCGTGAGCTCACAATCGACCAAAAACAAAAACGTTTCGATGCTTCAGAGCAATGTTTGAAGCTGTTCAACCGCAATAGAAGTAAATTTTTGAGTCGATATGTAACAATCGATGAAACATGGATCCACCACTACACTCCGGAGTCCAGCTCATCCAGTCGGACTGCACACGATGAACCGAATCCAAAGCGTGGAAAATCTCAACAGTCAGCCGGTTAGGTTATGGCGTCCGTATTTTGGGATTCACATGGAATAATTTTCATCGACTATCTTGGAAAGGGAAAAATTATCAACGGCAACTATTATATAGCGCTATTGGAGCGTTCGAAGGACGAAATTGTGAAAAAACGGCTCCCTTTGAAGAAGAAGAAAAATTCGTTCCATCAAGACAATGTGCCATGTCACAAATCGATGAAAACGATGTCAAAATTGCATGAATTGGGCTTCGAATTGCTTCCTCATCCAACGTATTCTCCAGATTTGGCCCCCAGCGACTTATTCCTATTCTCAGATCTGAATGCTCACTAGAAAGAAATTTAAGCCGATGAGGAATTAATTGCCGACACAGAGGCCTATTTTGAGGCTAAACACAAATCGTACTACTACAAAAATAGTATTGAAAAGTAAAAAGATCGCTATAATAGGCGTATCGTCCTCGATGGCAATTATGTTGAATAATAAAATCGAATTTTGCCAAACAAATGTGTTTTTCTATGAAACGATACGAAACTTTCAGCCCACCCCGTACTTTAAAATATTTAAACAATTGTTTTTTTTAAATTATTTTCACGACTTTTTCTTCTCCGATGTTAGCGTTTGTATTACCGAAGCTGAAAGCAACAACATTCCGTATGGCGATATTTTTCCTGTTATGATTTAATACGAAATGATGTGACTGTATCATATTATGTTTCATTCGGCAATCGTCATAATTAAACTTTCAATACTTTTGTTTCTGTGAAAAAATAAATCAGCAATGGAAACATTTTTGGCTTTGTGGAATCGGTTGAAATTCTGTAGAATGAAATTTTATCGACACCTATTTTAATTTACTTGATGGAGTGTGGGGCTCAAATGTGTTGAAATGTAGCGGTAGCTTGTTTATTGCACTTAAATGTTTTGCCGCAATACTTGCATCAGGCAAAATAACAGCAATCAATTTCTTTATACAATCCAAAGTTTTATAATTATTAAAGTTGTTATCAGGAAGGTACTGCTGCTCACCTTCTGTTTCGGTATTTTTCTGTCGCCTTAATATTTGGTAGTGGATGCACATACACAGCCACTACACTCTTAGAACATTATTACAAATATAATTATTCAGGTTTATATTTAAGTGGTAGAGCCATGCTGCAGCTATATTACTGGTACAGTTGTAGCACGAATGGGTCGGCTCGACCGGGGAAGGACCACGCTCTCACAGCATACCAGCGTAATATAGCAGCTTAACGCTGCTGTGTTTCCTATATTAAGTGTAGAGGACCGGAGACCCTTTTTACTGGAAACGAGGCTGTCCATCTTAGTCCTCACGGTTGACAATGCATCTGCATTTTGATTCGTAATCGAGGATAGATATATATGTCTATGGGCCACAGCAACCATCAGGTGGAATGAGTGCTGGTTTGTCACGCTTATCCTATAAAAAATATGTTTAATTTTTCAACAGATATAATGACAAACTAGTTTTGTACCTAACAGATCGTTAGTTACCACTTGTACACTTGACAGTGCAATCTAAACTAATACCTAATTACTTTAGAATATTCAAAACATTGATTTTTCCAGAAAATTTCCATTATATTCGTATACCTGCATACACCTACAGATAACATAACAAAGGCTGCAGGAATGCATCCACGATTGAATACTAAGATGGAATATTGTGGAAATTTGTGGAGTGAATAAACAAATATATTATATTATTATTATTTTTGGGGTATCTATAAAGTTTTCTCATCTGGTTGGGCAGTATAAATATATAATTGTAAATGAAAATGGTAAACATACATAAATATGAATAAAATAAAATAAATACATAAAAAATACATAAATATATAAAAACCCAACCAGATGGAAGCCCTCGACAGGGGAGACCAGACGGCCGAGGGTTAGGGGGAAAGGGAAAGAAACCGGCGGACGATGCGGGCGGTATCGAGGAGCACCGCCTTCTGCATTTGAGCCTGGAGCGGTCCCTCACGGAGTCCCAGTCGCCTCAGATGACCCGGGAGGCTGACTGGGATTAACCCGTTCGCAGAAACGACCACAGGAATAATTTCGGTCGGCAGACCACCCCACATGCCGGTAACCTCGTGAGCCAGGTCCAGATATTTTTTCACCTTATCTGTTTCGGCTTTCACGAGGTTCTCGTCATAAGGAATGGTCCAACCAAAAAGATCCTTGACTGTGCCCGGTCCATCAGCACAATATCAGGCTTATTCGCAAGAATAGTCCTGTCTGTGATGATGGCCCGGTCCCAGTAGAACCTGGCGCGGTCATTTTCGGGCACGGCTTCCGGCAAGTACTTATAATACGGCAGTTTCCGATCCACGAGGCCGTATTTCAGAGCGAGCTCCTGGTGTAGAATCCTGGCTACTAGATTGTGTCTGTGCAAATACTCAGAGTTAGAAAGCACCGAACAACCGGAGATGACATGCCTAAGTGACTCACCGGGATGGCGACAAGCTCGACAGATGTCGACGGTGCCATCCTTTAGGATGTATCTCCGATAATTGTTGGTCTTAATAACCTGATCCTGTATCGCACAGACAAAACCCTCGGTTTCCCCAAAGAGGTCACCGAAACGTAGCCAGTGAAGGGAGGCGACTGTGACTACGAAAGGCTCATGTAGAGCCTTGTAGAACCTCCCGTGGAGCTCCTTCTCCTTCCATACGGTCTCCCGATCGGAAATGCACTGTACTGCTGGGTCTTGCCATTGCTCTTTGGCTAAGGATAAAGGGGTCAGTCCTTTATCACAAGAAATAACGTCCCTATAGTACGGATCATCCGCTCTCGTCAGAAAGTAATTACGGAGGCTGCACACTTCGCGATTATGCACGGTAAGCGCGCTTAAAAAGCCGCGCCCGCCATGCTTCCGCGGCAAGTACAGCCTCATTACTGACGATCTCGGATTATGCATCCTGTGGGACGTCATTATAGTGCGGACTTTTCTGTCCAGAGCGTTTAGTTCGGTCTGAGTCCACCTAAGTATGCCAAAGGTATACATGAGAACAGGCATGACCCAACCGTTATATGCGTGCGTCTTATTCACACCGGATAAAAGGCTGTTAAGCACTTTGGTCAAGCGTGCACAAAACACATCGCAAACTGACTGTTTCATACCCGCCTCATCTACACCGATGTTCTGTGACATACCCAGGTATCGGTATGTTTCAGCCTCGGAAAGGGTCCTTATGTTGATGGGCATAGATAAATCTAAGCCCTCAGAGTTATCAACCCTTCTCCTTTCAACATGGAGGACCGCACACTTATCTGTCCCCAGCTCCATTCTAATAGAATTGCTAAAATCACAAGTGATGTTTAGCAATTCCATAAGATGAGAGCGACTGGAGGCGAATTACTTGAGATCATCCATATAGAAAAGGTGGGTCACTTTTGTACCTCCCCTCCGAAGCTGAAATCCCCTCCCGGAGCCCTCCAGTAAGGTACTGAGAGGGTTCAGAGAGAGGCAGAACCAGATTGGACTCAGACAATCGCCCTGGAAGATACCCCTTCTTATCCTTATGTGGTTCTCCGCAGCCGTCATCCGCTCGCCTAGATGACAAAGGATCGTACTCCACTGCCCCATACACTGCCCAAGGAAGTCTCTAACTGTACAGTCAACCTTGTACAGCTCGAGGACCCTCTCCAGCCATGTATGAGGCACCGAGTCGAATGCCTTTTTGTAGTCTATCCAGGCGGCGGATAGGTTCCGACGGTTGCGTTTAACCACTTTGCCAATGACCGCGTCAATGAGGAGTGGTTCCTTGGTTCCACGACCACCGCCCCGACATCCATTTTGAGCGCGCGACATCACCTGATTTGAGTTCAGGTGACGAGTGATTCTCGCGCTCAAAATGGATGTTAGTGTCTTATACACGTGATGGGGCGGTATTTGCTCGGGTCTATGGTATCCCGGTCTTTAGGAACCAAATGAGTGATCCCAGTAGTGAAGAGGCTCGGAAGCGACTTTTGGTCGAGAGCCTCTTGAAATTGTTGGGCGAGCACAGCGTGACACACCACGAACCCCTTCAGCCAGTAGTGATGCAGCCCGTCGAGCCCCGGACTTTTCCAGTTCGGGGCCCTTCGGACCGCCTCAGCTACATCGTCCGGCGTTATAATGACGGGGTCCATGGGCGTAAGATTCGCACACTGACTCACCACAACTTCCGTCCAAGGGCCCTCGCTGTGGTTTACGGGCTCTGACCACAGGCCGCGCCAGAATGCGACATTGTCGGCCTGATTCGATGCTTGGCCCGTTCCACGTACCATTGGTCGCTCCAATGATTTATATAGCCTCTTCTGATCACTCTGGAAGAGACGATTCTGGTTGAACCGTGTCGACCTCTCGGTATATTGCCGAATCCGCTTCCCCCAAGCAGCGATTCTCTGCTTCAGGTCGTCTATGCGCTCCGTCAGTTTTTGCGTTATATCCGGCTGGGACAAACTGATATTTGTCCCAGCAAACGCCATTCTGACGGTGCGCACAATTCGCGGCCTATTATTGCCCGACCTGAAGCTTATCAGCCTGCCGATGAGGGCCCTTGCCTTTACGATACGGTCCTCAATCCTTCTTCTCCAGGCTGGGATGGCGCTACTTTTTCTAGTAGCGCGTCTAGCCGTGGGAAGTTTGGCGCCAACAATACGGCAAACTGCCAGTGCGGCGCCAAAAAGAATTGAGTCCGTCTCGCAAAGGTCCCGGCTGGCTTCCAAATAGGTGACCAGCATTGGGTTGAGAGCCCTCACGACAGCCCGATTCCGCTTGCTTAGGGGTATGCGCGGGAGTCGCTGTCGATTTTCGAGAGGCGTACTGCGCGTTTCCACAATCGCCTCCTCCAATTTACTCCTCATCTGCTCTAGTTCTTGGGTGACCATTCCATCATCGCCTGAATCAACCAGAGCAGGGAGATCCATGGCGCCCTCTATATGTGGCTGCTGGTCTGTGGCCTGAAGAGCCGCATCCCCAGCTATAGCTGGTTCATTGGATGAGGGAATAGCCTCACGTCGTATTATTATTATTATTATTATATTCTTATACCCCGATTATATTGAAGCTTATATCATTTCACTAACGCATTATGAGGTAGTGCAACATAAAATATTATGATTTACTTTATTTAAACAGGAATGGTCTATGAAAAAAGAATACAAATTAATCTCATTTAAAATACTCCTTTACTTTTACGTTTTTATATTATCTATGATATTTTTTTAGCTTAATTAATTACGATTATATCTAACCATTGAGTATATGGATATACTCCGGCTCTATTTTTACGTCTAACTCTACTTACGATGACAGGGGAAACACACCGCCAACCCTTCCGCGGTGTGCCTGTTCGTTGCCGGATGTACAATTTATCCAGCACTCGGTGCGCAAAGCACTCCTCTCCCTAGATGTCAACAAGTCGAGTGCGTCTAATGGAGTCCCTCCTATCGTGTCGATGACCTGTACTTCGAAGTTGGCACTAGTTCTAAGCCATCCTTTTCGACTCTTAGCCGTAGGGATTGCTCCCTAGGCGTTGTCTGGAACCCATGGTAGACAGATCTAGAGTACTCGATGCTTAAAAAAAGTGGCCGCTCGTGCCAGTCTAACTAATAATAATATATTCCACAACTATCAAACAACGCCATCTAGTCCCAAGCTAAGCAGAGCTTGTGTTATGGGTACTAGACAACTGATAAACATACTTATATATTTCTAAATACATAAATATTATAGATAAATTACACCCAGACACAGAACAAATGATCGTGCTCATCACACAAACATTTGTCCTGGGTGGGAATCGAACCCACGACCTCCGGCGTAGCAGTCAGGGTCATTAACCACTAGACCAACAGGCCAGTCAAACTACAGGCCTATCGCCATCACCTTCTTGTCCTCCGCTCATGAGATACCTTGAGGACTACCAGCTGATTAGTAACTGCCAATATCTAGTTTACGAATAGATACAATAGCAAAAGCCTCTGATCGGGTATGGCACAAAGCGCTTCTTTCGAAGCTTCCGGTAGGAATATGGGCTTCCCGAAAAATTGTGCAACAGGATCACCATAATGATATTTTATATTTACACGAGTACTTAACATTGAATAAAACTTACTTTATGGATTTCATCGACTTTAGTTTAATTTATTTTTAATTTTTGACGTTCCGGATGCTTTACAGCACCCATGGTAGGGGGGAATGAAGTGTTTAACGTAGCTACCTAATATTTATCTCGGCTACCAGTTTTTGAATACTCATTTTTGGTCTGATCTACGCAGTACGAACTTACAGTATCTTAAAGTCTTGCAGTAGCTTGGGTTTGAATTTAATCTGGGGGCACGGTAGTGCCCCCGCCAAGTCGAGCAAAAAAGCGGCACGGTCGTACCATCCTTTTCTCGAAGCAGTTCAGGCCATTTTCGAAACCCTTTAACTTTATTGTGGATAAAATTAGAAGTTTGAATTTTCAGTAACCAAGTAGGTATTGTATAAACTCGGTATATTTCAAATTTTTTAAATTTCAACCAGTAGTTTAAGAAATATAACTAGTCAAAGTTTCTTAATTTTGTCACTCACTCACTGACCGAACATCAAAACTCTAAGGCACTTCTAGCAGACATTAGAAGCTTCAAATTCGGAATACAATTATTGTTTAGTATATAAATCAAGGAAATTTTAAAATATTTTGTAATTTAGGTCCAGCTTTCGAGATACACCAACTGCATAAATAATATTTGTAATCCCATATAAATATATGTGATTACAAAGTTACATTTGCAGTGAATGAATACCTATAGTACTGTATATAATATAATGGAATAATAGGTGTAGATAGGTACCTAGATATAACTATCTAAAAAAGAAATGAGATGCCATCAAACACATAACTTGTAAAAAAAACTAAGTCTCGCAACTCAGTTCCTCTACCGTAAAAGATTGTGAGATCCATGTAATACCAAGACGGTTAATTTATTCAGTCCCTATTTTAGGGTCCTTCTGTCTTAAGTTATTACGTAATTAGCTAACCTAACAACATCTTATAGTGACCACATCAATACTAAAAATCCTTTATGTTTTAAATAAATAAATTGACTTGGCAATCACACTAAACAATCTATTTTAATATAATTCGTATTACTTGAGAGATACATTGTGTTTTCATGCGATGTGTGATTTCATTAATTACTTGTAGGATCTCAAGCAGATGATAGCACCCATCCATCTTCTCTATTAAAATTTGGATGTCCAACAACTAACCACCAACAAAAAACTTTACAAGACGCAGTTTCGACTTCACATGGAGTACTGACCGCATCCAACGCTTGGCGGCGTGAATCGTCGATGACCGTTCTTTCTTACCGCTTCAAGTTGCTGACGCTGCAAAGAGATGTGGTTTCCCTTTGCATTTACCACCAGAAGTGCTCTGAGGAATTGTTAGGCTTAGTTCCAGCTGCCGAATTCCACCAACGTACATCGCGACAAAACTCATACCATCAATACTAGTACCAGTTTTGTATTTCCACAACTCCCGGATGATTGGCTGTCTACCACTGTGCGATTTACTAAGAGTTTTCGCACGACTACGTTGTGAAATAATTTACCGCCGGCATTATTTCAAAATCAATACGACTTAGGTACCTTCAAAAAAAACGAGCTTACATCTTTTTAAAAGGCCGGCAACCTATGTCAAACTGCAAAGAAGTGAAAATAATTCCGACATAATATATCCGACATATAATTTTTTTATGTTAAACAATCGAATTAAGTTATATTGAATTAAATTAAATTGAATAAGATTAAATTAAATTAAATTAAAGAGATTAGATTGAATTATGTGAAATAAAATTAGATGACATTAAATTTATTATAATGTAATTGTTTTTTCTTATATAACTTGTATGGACTCAGTCTGAAATAAATTGATTTTATTTATTTTTATTTTATTTATTATTTCAAACCTGTAAATTAACAAAATTCTATGCTCAACCACTACTGACTGGTGGCATTCTGACATTCGTAATGATATTGTAAAACATATTTCTGTATTGAACAAGTCACAAACATTGATTAGGCTGTTGTAATTTATTCATTCATTATCAAAGTTCACTGCAGAACATGGGCCACTAATAGAATGCCTCATTAGGGTTTTGACATAGTTGCCACGCTTAGCAGGGTTGGCAACCACCGTTTTTTTTTTGGTTCGCGTCCCTCTGTCACCTCTCACGATACGTACGGAACGCTATGAGTTAGTGTATATTCTTACACCACCACTACACGATTAGCCACTATGATTTTACTTAATAGCAGTTTAGGTCGTGCATTTAGCAAACCAAAGCAAATGCCCTAAAATTATACAAATTACGGTCGTAACGAGCCAAAACGAGTTGATTCTTATAGACATTAAGGTGAAAGCCGTAATCAGTGGGGATAAGGGTTCAGCGTTTGTCTGAACTCATTTTGTCTGAATACTATTTCATATCAATTTTTTTTTTGTAATCGATTCACAACCTTATATTATTTTGTCAAATGATGCATAATAGCTGGGGTACTGTTGGTATGATGTTACATGGCGTGTCTTATTAATTTTGATCGGCAATACATAAAAAGATAACAATAATAATATGGTCTACTGTTTGTCAAAGGCGTACCGTACTCGTGTCTCCAGAGTTATACTTTATTACATTTTAAATTATCAATATTCGCCTTCTTATCTTAAGGATAACTTTTATTTTATTCATTCTAATAATGTTCAAGACCCAGGACAATAAGAGCGTCTTGAAATTAGTATTTCTTAGCACAATACAAAATTTTTCAGGTCGTCTTTTCCGCCTCAATTATGTTAAAAATGCAACGAATAGAAGGAAACCCATTTAACGTTCTGTTTCTTCAACAATATTACTAGAAGGCAATTACCATTATATGAGTGTATACACATATATTATGTATAGGTTTAAATATATTTTTGTAGTTGTTTAACCACTAATTAGATTTATTTTAACACAGTGTTGACTGCTATAGAGTGCCAAATGACATTAAGTCCGCCTTATGTAACCTTAATTTCTTAATCATAATATCTTGTAAAAATATTCACGCATTTTTATAGGAGTAAAGGTAGTGACAAAGGAGCAAGGTCTGATGTTATGTGGATGCTATGCCCTTGATCAAGAATCACCCTGAGGACTAAGATGAATTGTCTTATTACAAATAAAGTGGGTCATCGAGATAACTATAAATTAAGATGGACACTTTTCTCTGTATCAAATAACGTCAATCATCGTCTCATCTTACGAACACAGCATCGTTAGTCTACCATTTCATCTAGTATTTTCGTCATTTCCCAGAAAAGAGCTTAGTAGTTGGAGGTGTCCATGAGCTGCAGTGGCCACTTAACATGGTGAACTGTAAATTCGTTTGTCACTTCGGTTTTGTATAAAAGAAATACAAAACTGAAAACTAAATAATGGATTAACACTGTGTAAAATGTTTTCGAGAGTATATAAATTGATTGATACTGTCACTAGGAAACATTTTTAATTTGAAGCCTTTCCCTGGACATAGCTTCACCATAGTGCTATGCAATGCTTTTAATTAATAAATGGAAGGTGTGCGTGAGAGAAAAACAAATCGTGTTAATTGAAATACTGTGTTACAAAGTCAGCTTAACATGGAAATGTGAAACTTTGCAACTTTAAAATAGAGACACGACAAATAAAATTAATTCATTTGCAAATTCTGCACGCTACTCCCATTACTGTTACTGTATAAATCATAAACCCACTTAAATATATTTCAACTGGAGACAGAATGAGTTTCTTTTACCGTGACAGCCTAATAAAGTCCACTGATGAGCATACGCCTCCCCCATAGATTGCCTTATAGGGGGAATATTTGTCATAGTTGCCACGCTTGGCAGTCGCAGTTTTTTTAATTTTTATCATTATAAGTATATGCTGCTGCCCACCTTCAGATTTGTTTCCGTCTGATGCCTCTTAGGCCAAGGGACGATAAGGGGTAGTGAATATTCTTACACCGCTACTACACGGTACAGTTATTGAGTTTCTATTGGGGCAAAGTAAACTTAGTAGTTCACACGCAATATAAAATTATTGGATGTATAAAAGTGAAGTAAAACAACATCACAATATATTCTCGTATATTATATTGCAAGTGTACTCGTAGTTACCATAAATATAAGGTGCAGTATGGTAATAGAGATTGAATTTAAATTATTCCTTGACTGGACGAGAATGCAAAGAGAATTTTATATTGGGGATTTTTACAGAGCGTGTGAAAAACTAATTTTAACTTGATCTCTGCATCCAAAAAGTTTATCATTCATGCGCCACTGAACTGTTTTTTGAATGCAGTACATAAGAACTCATTGTGTTGTATTAACATATTGTAATTTTGTTTAGGTGTTGTATATTGAATTTTTCCTTTCTTTGATAATATGCGAGTATTATCACCTGGTTAAAAACGTTACGTACCACAACTTTCTGACTAAGTATTATAAAATTTAATCGCTTAATTTTGAAATAAAAATAACAATGAAACTCTAAAATAAAATTAATCAAAAAGAGTAAAGCTTGGATCTTATAGCTTATGAGATATGATGATATAGCAATCTTGTTAACTTGGGGTGACTTGTGATAGCAAGCAGTGCCAAAGAAGTGAGACGTCAGGTACTAAGATCGTTGATCCACCTGCCAAGGGTGATCCTCCTACAGAAGAGGCTTATGTCTAGTAGTGGACTGGCTTATGACGAAGAATATAATACAAGAATCCTATATTTAAACTATAGAGCTAAACATCCACAAGTCAAGAATGAACAGACAATTAGCCAATTTAATGTCAGAGATTGTTCATATCAAACTAACAAATGTTTTACATTAACTGTTGATTAGTGTACATGGTCTGCGATAGTTTTTGATGATTGCTATTAAATTTTTTGAACGTTCCTGCTTAAACGATTGACAGGACCTACGACCAAAGAGTGCAGCCTATGTAATGTCACAGCGGTGACACGCTTTGTCCGTGAGAGTTCAAGCGCTGCGCTGGTGACAAGCGTGTAACGCTAGGGTTGATACCGAACCGAAATGGAATATTATAGACTTCTGCCAAAGAAGACACATAGTAGGTATATGTTATATAATGTAAACTTATGTATTTAGGTAGTGAAAGATATCAATCAATTTTAAATCAACTTTTATTAAATATCTTTACAGATGGGGAAAATTAAAATTTCCGACAAAACAAAATATGCACGACAGTTAATGGTAATTCTTAAATAAATAACCAACACTTAGTATTTCATTACGCAATAATCAGTATTACCTACTACCCTTTAAAATTACTTACTCTTATATATTTTTGGCTTTTTCGATGACTTTTATAATTTTTATTATTATTTATAACAATTGCAAAAATTCGTAGCTTTTCGTAGTTTTTTATAAAATCGATAGATAGATAGATAACACTTTATTGTACGCCAAAAAATAACATAAATATTAACAAAAAATAAGAAAAATAAATGTAGTACAATGGGTGGTCTTATCGCTAAGAGAGATCTCATCCAGACAACCTTTTTATGGACAGGATTGCAAGAAAATAATGAAAAAGTGTGTGATTTGGTGAAAAAAATAACATTATTTTTATGAAAGCCATAAAATAGAAATATAGAATGGTATATAAGTAGATAGATAAGATAAATACCAATAATTAATAAATATATATACATACATCATCATCATCATCATCATCATTACAGCCCTTCACAAGTCCACTGCTGAACATAGGCCTCCCCCAAAGAATGCCACAAAGCACGGTCCTGAGCCACCTGCATCCATCGACTTCCTGCATATCTTACCAGGTCGTCACTCCATCTAGTGGGGGGACGCCCTACACTTCGCCTGCCGGTACGAGGCTGCCACTCGAGAATATACATACATATAAATATATATTTTTATAAATATAAATATATAAATGTACAAATATATATTTTAAAACTATTATATATAACATAAATGTGCCTTACATTTATTAACATATATTGTAACTAAATAAAGGTAGAATAATTATATATAAATGAATAGGCATTATTTTTGTATAAAGTGCAGTCAGTCTGTGCTTGCGTGCGGTGCACAAGATTATAGATACAAAACGCAAACTACTACGTACTAGCCCTCGGCCAGGGCAGTCGGCGACGGTCCGTTCCACGCCCCGCGCGCCTCTCAAGGCCCCCGCACACGTCCAGACACCCACACATAGCCGCAAGCGATTTTAAGTGCACACATGTTTAAGTGTCCTTTCTTTTCGCGTAGTGATTATTTTCTTTGGTATTATCGAGCGGGTGTCACAGATCACAGAGTATTGAAACTCGAAATGATCCATTTGAATGATCGACCCGAATGACCCGGTTCAAAAGACGAATCAATACTACATGATCGGGTCACTAGAAATTAATGAATGACACGTATTTAGTACTGTGCTTAAATACTAAAATGTGTACAACCTGGGAGGTCTACCATATAAGCTTCCCAGTTGAAATTTCCCTGGGGGTAAACTTGATTATGAAAAGGAGAAACATCGTCATCATCATCAACAAGACCACAACCACTAAACATACATTTTATACGTGGTAGAGCCATGCTGCAGCTATATTAGTAGTACAGTTGTAGCACGAATGAGTCGGCTCGACCGGGGAAGGACCACGCTCTCACAGAATACCAGCGTAAAATAGCAGCATAACACTGCTGTGTTTCGTATGGTAAGTGTAGAGAACCGGAGATCCTTTTTACTGGAAAAGAGGCATTCCATCTTAGTCCTCATGGGTGACAATGCCTCTGCATTTTGATTCGCAAACGAGGATAGATGTAGATGTCCCACAGCAATCACGTACCATCAGGTGGACTGTGTGCTCGTTTGTTACTCTATCCTATAAAAAAAACAGGATCCTGAGGAAAATGGAAAAGCAATTAATGTTTACATACTTAATAACAATGACAATATTGAACCTACACAAGTAAATAGTACAGTTAAGTAAAACTTGATTTTATTCGTAAAAAACCCCGCTGTACGGATTTTTATAGAAGCTTTGTTTAAATTTTTATAAGATGATAGGATTTCATTTCTGCCTAGGAGTTTGTCTAGGTAGGAATCACACTTACCTATTTCTGACGCCAAATAGCAGTATTTTCCACTGACTTCAAGAAGGAGACGTTACTCAATTCGACTGTATGTTTTTTTATGTGAAACCTCATAACTTTTTAC
Organism: Parnassius mnemosyne; assembly: GCA_963668995.1. Classification (NCBI taxonomy): domain Eukaryota; kingdom Metazoa; phylum Arthropoda; class Insecta; order Lepidoptera; family Papilionidae; genus Parnassius; species Parnassius mnemosyne. The sequence continues at coordinate 38,345,265 of CAVLGL010000057.1, read as the reverse complement.
TAGGTGAACTGATTTCGATGATTCTTTTTTATTTAAAAACTGGTGCTTCAAATGTGGTGTCATATAAATTTGATCAAGGTCTAACCAATGGTTTTTGAGTTATTCTTAATAATTTATATTGAAGTCGGTTGTACAACATTTTTAATTTAAAATTATACTGCTATATACCTGTCTGAAGGGTATATTGGGCCAGTATAATTGTAATTATAGCTGTGAGGCATTCCACGTAAGTCCTCAAGATGACAACGCATCTGTAGCCTTATTTATTTGAAGTTGCTACAAGCTACATATACCCATACCCTGCAGTACTCGTAGCCAGTTAACCAGTTACCATCACTTGGACTATTAATTCGTTTTGTCACAAAATCTTAATTAAGACCTTACATTGAAGGAAATTATTCAATCGTCAATATTTAATAAATAAACAAATGTCCGCTAGATTAAATGTCAGTGACGGCAGTCAGCCTCAACGGAGACTAGCCATCTTCACTGGGCATTATTATAGTGTAAGAGTGTGGGCGTAAAAACTTGTGCACACTAATGATAGTAAGGGAACAATACCCTTACTATCATTTACAAATGGGACGGACATAGCTACAGGACCAACGGCTCACTCTGTTCTCTGTTGGACATACGGAACTCTGTTCTAAATTCAAATATAAAATTTAAAAAATATTGTAATTATAAATTGTACTTAAAATAAACAGTGTAATCAATTCAATTATTCATGTTCGTCATCAAGGCAGCTCAATATCATCTGTTGCAAAATATTCTGGTCTGTTCCTTGCCGTGAGAATGGTTCGCGGCTACCGCACGATCTCCCGCGAGGCAGCGTGCCTCCTTGCCGGATTGCCGCCGTGGGATCTGGAGGCGATAGTCCTCGCGCGCCTGGACGAATGGCGCGCGGAGGCACTATGCCGGGGGGAAACCCCGCTGCCGCGGCAAGTTGTCGTGCAGCGGACAGACTTCCGGCATGATCTCATGGCGACATGGAGAGAGCGACTGTCGCAACCCCGTGCTGGGCACGCCACTATAGCGGCGATAAGACCCCTCTTTGAGGAGTGGCTTGAGAGACGCCACGGCGTCCTCACCTTCCGCCTGACGCAGGTCCTCACCGGACACGGTGTGTTCGGGAGGTTCCTGCACCGAATCGGGCGGGAGGAAACGCCCGGGTGCTCCCACTGCGAGGATCGACCGGAGGACACGGTGGAGCACATCGTGGAGGTGTGCCCTGCCTGGGCGGAGCACCGCCGTGTCCTCGTAGCGGCGATAGGCGGCGGCGACCTCTCGCGTCCGGCCCTGGTCGAAGCCATGGTCCGGAGCGAGACGGAATGGGATGCCGTCGCCACCTTCTGCGAAGCAGTGATGCTAGCGAAGGAGGTGGCGGAGCGGGAGAAGGAGAGAGCAGCAGTTTTCCTTCCCGGCCGCCGCGGGAGACGCCCCGGGCGTCGGGGGCTACGTCGTGGCCCCCGGCCACCGTAGGCGCGGGCCTGTGGACGGCGAGCAATGGGTAGCTCGCCGTCCGTCCGTCTAACGACGACAGGCCATGTCGACGGCGCGTTTTGTTCCACGCGCGCCTCAAAGAGCTGTCAGCAGCGTGAAGGGGCCCACAAGGGCCGACGCCTGCCGGGGCTGCGGGCTGTTCGAAAGAGATACCGCGGCTCCGGAACGTAAGGGCACTGAAGGAACACGGATGGTTTTTAGTCAGTAAAAGTCTGACACTCCCTTCCGCTCCACCCAGAGCAAAAGGCGTCATTTGATGATTTTCCATCCGCAAAAAAAAAAAAAGGCCTGTGATAGAACATGTCGTTCTCTCTGTTCTCGTTCTATTTAGCCACCAAAAGCGATTACTCTCAGACATTGCACTATTAAATATATATGTATAAAGTTTCTTTAAGTGTTTCTTATTTGTGATACTAAAACACAGAATGTAATAGAGGACTATCGCTTAAATCCATAATAAGAATTATGTTAACATTTGAAGAGGCTTTAATTGCCACATTACCAACAAAAAAGAAGAACAAAAGTTAATTTAAAAAAAAAGTAAATCCGACTTGAAAGCACTAAAAGCAATAAAATTATTATACATTCTGAAGTGGATGAAACAGAAACAGAAACAGAAACTTTTTTATTCAATATAGATTATAAATAATACTTACTGAAAGTCACTCTTTTGTTTGATTACCACTGGTTCGGAAAAAACTTCTGTCCTGGGAAGAACCAGCAAGAAACCCAGCGGGACTTTTTTTTAAATAACAGCTTACAATCATGATGTTACACAAATTAACAACACAACAAATTAGAAATAGCTTGGTAGCGATCACCTCATTTCCAGGGGTTATTATCATCCATAAATTCCTTAATATTATAATAACCCATTTATACAAACTTAGTTTAATAAAGTTTTTGAACAGGTCAAACTTTGTATATTTTCTGGAATTTTGTTGTAAAAGCGTATACATCGCCCCAAGAATGAATTACTGACTCGATGGAGTCGAGTAACTGGTACTACTAGCTTGTGTCTGTTCCTAGTATTTACAGAATGAATATCACTTATTTTTGTAAAACTAATTTTATTTTTGTGTACGTACATTACATTTTAATAAATGTATTGAGAGGCCAAAGTTAATATATTAATTTCCTTAAATTTTTGTCGCAGCGACTCTTTAGGCTTTAAATCATAAATTGCTCTTATGGCCCTCTCCTGCAAAACAAATACTCGTATAATTTCAGTGTCAGCTGCGTGTCCCCGTAGCAAAATACCATACGACATTATGCTATGGAAGTGGCTGAAGTAAACTAGTCTAGCTGTTTCAACACTGGTTAGACTTCTAATCTTTTTTACAGCATATGCTGCAGAACTAAGTCTGCTTGCTAGTTTTGATATATGGGGGCTCCATTGAAGCTTCGCGTCTAGTGTGATTCCAAGAAAAATGGTGGTATCTACAAGACTCAGTTTCTCCCCATTTAAAATTACATTAGTATTTAATTGTTTGACATTTGGAGTCACGAATTTCATACATTTTGTTTTAGTGCCATTTAAATGCAAATTATTAACATCGAACCAATTTACTAATTTAGATATAGCATTATTTACTTCGTCATATTTTAGTAACTGTCGACTTAATTTGAAAATTAAAGAAGTGTCATCTGCAAATAATACTATATCATGGTTATCCCCTACTATGTAAGGTAAGTCATGTAGCTAGTTAGCTATATAGTTAAAAGAATAATTATTCAGAATGTGTTATGATTTTTATCTTACTTATTTTATATTAGGCGTTTACTTTTTATTAGAAGTAATTTTTTATCCATTTGAGTTGGAATAAGGAATACCACAATCTCAATGTCGTCTAAATAGTTCCACTAAAATTTTCATCCCCTATTTGAAAAAATTCCACCCTGGAAATGGAATTTTTTCACAAAACTTATATGGAACTATCCCTGAACTAGACCTTATTTAATAAAAATGATAGTGAATAAGATATCGCGAAACATACATACAAAAAAACGTTTAGTCGAATTCTAAATCACTTCGTTTTTTGGAGTCGTATATAAAGAAAGATAATAAACTAATGCCATGTTTCTCGTCCATTAGTCTGATTTAATAACAATGTGTAGTAAAAATCTGAATAAGTCAGTGAAAACCCAAAAATATATTTGCATTCATTAATAACAGAAAGTTTCCGTAATAATTATTTCATGAATAGTGTTCATGTAATGTTTGTGTCGGCTGCGACCTATGTTTAGCAGTTGGCTTATGAGATGTTGTAATGATAATGATGATGATGATTGAGTTGTTGACAACTTTTAACATAACATAAACACTCACGCCTGTCACCCAGAGGGGTAGGCAGAGATTATGGACTTCCATTTGGCACGATCCTGACACACCTCTCTCGCTTCGTCCACATCCATATACCTACGCATACACGCTCGTCGGTTAAAGGTACTCTTGATTTGGCCCATTTTTAATATATCGCCAATTTGGTCGATAAACTTTCGCCTAGGGCGACCCTTCCCGACTATGCCGTTCACCTCTGCAACATAAATTTGCTTTGTCACTCTTTCCTCATTCATTCTTTCTACATGGCCAAACCACCGAAGCATTCCTTTCTTAATCCTGGTCACAACATCATCTTGCAAACCACACTTTTCTCTTATTAAACAATTTCTCACTCTGTCATTCAGATTCATCCCTAACATACTCCTTAATGACCGCATTTCTACAGCATTTATTCTACTCTCGTGCTTCTTCTGCCACACCCAATTTTCACTACCATACATTAAAGTAGGTACTAACACAGCATTGTGAATTGCCATACGTGCCTTTTTGGACATATTCTGACTTTTCACAATAGAGTGTAGAGCCTCATTCACTCTATTTCCTGCATTCACTCGTCGTTCTATATCCTTATCATATCTACCATCTCTGCTAAACACACATCCCAAATATACAAACTCATCTACTTGCTCTACCAACTCCCCTTCTATTCTTATTTCACACATCGTTTTACTTTCTTCTCTTTCAAAAACCATAACTTTCGTCTTACTTGCGTTCACTTTCACAACTTTTATACAGATATTATGTGTATTGTTGGGAATGAGGGTAAAAAATAAAAGGAAATACGAACAAATGCCTTCATTCTACCTTAGAATGGTAATCTCCCACTTGTTTTAGCAGTATAAAGTATCGCACAGACGAATAAGAGGCATCAGTCTGTAATCCTAAGGCTCCCACTGTCGTTACTCTATGCCCGTTATGGTATTCTAATAGTGTAGGCAATGAAGGTCGTGTTGCTGAGAGGTTGTCCTGTTTTACATTGAGATGGGTAGTGATGCTGTTGGTTTGAATACTTTGGTATTATCATGTAATTGGGTTAACGATAGTTAGCAGGGTTTGTTACCGAGTAGTGTTCTTTTATTTCAATAGTTTTGAGAATAATTTCTAAAATCAGAATTGTTTACAGTATATATATAACTTTTGTGTAACACACTTTTGTGTGACTTTCATTTAAATTAACAATTAATTAAAATTAATCTACATTATGGTAACAAAGTTTAACAAAACATCACAAGAAGAACACGTAACTAATTAAATTTCGCTACACCGTCTTTTCTTAAATTGCTTCTAAATTCTATAAATTACTATAACTCGTTTAGTCTGCATACTTGTGATAAATTAGAATGTGCTTCATTTGAGATTAACTTCTTGAATGTAGAGGTATATTTGTGTTGTTTATGTACATTACATAGATCTGCATTTGGTGATATATTTTAAAGTAAAAAGAGAGTTTTAGAATTTAATAAAATAAAGTTATTTTCATAGTTATTACTGAATAAGTATGTCTACATGTTTAAGAATCTAGCAACATGCCCTGGATTCGCCTGCATTAATTTAGATTTAAGATAATCGTCATAAACCATTCATTTACCATTTTTTTTTTAGATTTTACATAAAATATCTACGTGTTGTTGCGGATTAAATATATCCTAGACCATTCCTGGCATTGTTTTCTATCTGTTCGTGAAATTACATCACAATTGGTTCACCCATTCCGAATATTAACTTTGCCAGACGGACAGGCAGACAGACAAAAGTTTTGGAAATGGTTTTTCATATCTTCATAAATTATTACAACCCTATGAAAGTCCAATACTGAGCATAGGCCTTACCATAGATTGACTCATATGGATGGATATTTCCCTTAGTTGTCCCGCGTGGCAGGTGGTTCGGCAACCGCAGTTTTTAATTTTCTAGATGTTATTAGGAAGATACTGCTGTCCATATCCTGTTGTTTTTGTCTATGTCCCTTCTTAAGAAACCCATGGGACGACATAGGATATTCTTACACCGCCACTACACGGTTTATCCATATTTTAATAGCATGTTATTAACCCCGTGAGCTCAATAAGGAACAGTTATTTTGATATTATAGACAGACACTTACATTTTATTTAGTATAGATAAATTTAACACACAAAATGGGAATCGAAGAGGATCACTAAAAATGCGAGATGCGTTTCTATATATGGTAGAGCCATGCTGCAGCTATATTAGTATAGTAGTTGTAGCACGAATTTGTAAAATGAAGGACTACGCTTTCATAGAATACTAGCGTAAAATAGCAGCTTAACGCTGCTATGTTTCGTATCGTGAGTGTAGAAAAACGGGGACCCTTTTTACTAAAAACGAGGCATTCAATCTTAGTCCTAACGGTGATAACGCATCTGCATTTTGATTTGTAATCGACGATAAATGTAGATGTCTATTGGCTGCAGCAACCACGTACCATCAGATGGACTGGGTGCTCGTTTGTCACCCTTATCTTTAAAAAAAAAAGGAATAAGAAGGCTTCATTGTGTAATAAAATATATCTAGTGGTCGCTAAATATGCGTAATTTGACCATAGTTAATTAAAGTTTTAAGTTTGTGTATTAAGCAAACTGTATTCCACTTTCAACTGCATATTACACTACGCGAGACACGGGTCTCTCATTTCTGAGAATGTTATGGAGCAATAAGTCTTTTTTTTTATAGGATAAGGGTGACAAACGAGCACTCAGTCCACCTGATGGTAAGTTGTTGCTGCGGCCCATAGACATCTACATCTATCCTCTATTACAAATCAAAATGTAGATGCGTTGTCACCCGTGAGGACTAAGATGGAATGCCTCATTTCCAGTAAAAAGGGCCTCCGGCCACCTACACTCACCAAGCGAAACGCAGAGGTAAACCTCTACTACACGCTGGTTTTCTGTGAGGTCGTGGTACCACCCCGGTTCGAGCCGGCCCATCCGTGCGACAGCAAAAGCTGCCGCGTGGCTCTACCACTGTTGATGTATGTGTTGATCACATTTCTTCGATTTTTTCCCACTAATGCATGCCTAGGCTGCATCTTCAGTTACATCAACTTTTACCTCCTACCACCACCTACCAGTGAGATAATAGTCAAGCAATGGTTTATGATAAAATTAAAAAAAACTGACATGCAGACTGCCTTACAACGCACCTCAGCAACTTAAAATTGCTATTAACTATCACTGGTGACGGCGGGGACATCTGACAAATGTTTGACTGAAATACAAGCCAGCAAAAGTAGACCCTAATAACAGTGATCCACTTTTGTATGTCAAGTTCAAATAACTGCGATACATTAATTGTATAATTTAATAGATACAATTATTTCAAAGTCGCCGATATGTGTGCATTCGCGGCGGGGCAGTGCTGAGACAATTAGCAAAGTGCACCGCTTGCATGTGAAGTAGACATTAATTTGGTAAAAAAATTATACCTGATACCTAAACAGTTGTTACCTTATTACTATAATATAGACGTGTTAGAGCGAGCCACGCCGTAGCGTCATCGGATCGACTGGGGAAACACCAAATTTGCACAGAATACCAGCGTAAAACAGCAGCAATATGTTTAGAAGTATGAGTTACAGTACTCCTTTTACAGGTAAAGGTGAATTTCATCACAATTCTCAGAGGTGACATCGCATCTGCATTTCAATTCTTTATCGAGTGAGATTTGAGTGTATATGACTCCCATCAGTCACTTTCAATCAGGTGGCTTGTGTGCTTGTTCGTCTGTCCTTTTTATTTATATACAAAGTACATAACAATAATAATGTCATCCTCATCAAATTTTGGTCACGACAGTAATTTTAAAAGAAAAATAGCCAACTACACAGGACTGGAGCAGAGTGCACGAGTGTGCGCTAAAACAAGTGTTTACTCTCGCTACCCAATGGGTTGGCAATTCTACAAGACCTGATATCTCAGGTCTATCGATCAAGCGCGCTTTAAAAGGTTTTTACGTGCTTTATGAGGCTCGTTGAAAAACCACCGCAATATTTCTTACTCCGAGCTACTAATGAGAATTTTTTGATAGAAAATACATCTGATTTTGGGCTATTTTTTGGTTTGACCCGGGAGTCGAACCTGCGGCTATATATTTCAGCATTTACGCTTTCAGTCATTAGACTGACAAGCTAGTTAAAAAATAGGTATATTGTTTACTATCTAGGAGGTCCATCTTCTGCAGTATTTAGAACTGTAATTAAAATATTAGTAACTTTTCCGTACTGATTTTAACCTTACTCGTTTTATATGTAATATCTAATCAACTTTCTACGCGAGATTATGTTCACTTCTTTAACATTAATTGCATTTGTTAAATAAAGATTTACAAAGGCAGGTGTAGTCACTCATTACATAAAGCAAAATAAAATTACGTGGAACAGTGCAATGTATGGAAAAAGTAATGCCATTACTGTAAGCCATTAAGTTAATGCTGATGTTATGAAAACTTCATATAGTACAATGTTCATATAATGAGTGTTCCATTATAATACACATTTGTATCGTTTACTTTAGTTTTCGACGATGTTGTTGTGCCGTTAAAACAAACGTTGAATAACTTTACAACTTTTAATTAAAACTTTGAAGCGTGTGCGTTTCTTTGTCACCATCACAATTTCATTTGGTATCTTCCACTGATAGTCACAGTGCTAACCCCAGTAGGTATAATAATATCCTTCACTAATAATAATGTCCTACAGACATAATTTTGATCACAGCGGCCGTCTCAACGGAGACTAGCCATCGGCGTAGGACAGGATTATAGTTCCCAAGTGTAAGTACTAGTTCAGAATAGAGAATGCACCTGGCATTCTCTATTCGGAACGGGACGGTAACCTGACAACACAGAAGAGAGATCAGGTGCGGGACCTAAGGCCTTACGTATTTTCCGAGTCACGGGGGTAAAGAAAACCGCCAACTTCCCGACTTCAGGCTGCTACTAAGAATTTCTTGGCAGAAAAACCTAATAAATGATTTTGTCCCGACCCGGAATTCGAACCCAGAATATTATGGTCATCAATGGCGTTTATGATCTCTAGACCAACGAGGCATTCAGGTATAATATTATACAAACACAAATTCTTTATTTGCAAGAAACACAGTTGACAGGGTCTTAAGTTAAATATCTATAATGTACATGTGTTTAGTCTGCTCGCAAACGTGCAAATATTTAGGTACATAATACAAAAAAACTATCTGTAAGTGGATCACATAAATCATTGAACTAATTTTTCCATCTTAAATATTCTTTTAGGCTATAGAAACAATTTTCCAGTAACCATTTTGTTACATTATTTTTAATAGAGACTCCTTCATTTTCTTTTAAATTCTTAGGTAATTTGTTATATAATAATATGCTCATGTTACGAGTATATACATTTCTCTTATACATATTTTTATGACAAGGAGGTTGATATATTGGGTCTGCATATTTACTTCTTAAACGCCTTGTTGTAGTATCTTGGCGGGTTTTAATTTTAAAAACTTTGTCAAATCATTCCCTAAGTAAATACTTAGGGCATGGTTTGACAAAAAGACAGGCTTCTTTGATAATATATAAACAAGGTAATGGAAGAATATTATATTTTTTAAAATAAGGTTTACAACTATCTAAATACCAAATGTTGCTTGAGGCACGGATGCATCGTGTTTGAACTAAAAGTGTTCTTTCTACCTCAACAGAGTTACCCCAAAGCAATATCCCATAGCTAAGTACCGATGATACGTAGCCATGGTACGCGGTGAGAGCAGCCTCAACTGATCTCTTTTCTTCGGTGAATCCCCTCCACTGCGCTATCTGCTATAGGATTATGATTCGAGAACCTTTCTTTACTATTTATTTTCGAGAGTCGCGATATGGTGGTTCATATCGTCTCGCAGGCGTCGTAAGATGCAAATACGAGTATAGGAAATGCTAGAAAGTTCTATAATCATCCAGTTGAAGTCAGATGTAAAATATTTATAACATTAACGCTAAACTGTGTCTGTTGGCCGTCGAGGTTCTGAACATTTTGTTAATTGAAGGTCCATCCAACCCGCTAGCCAAAGGTGGTAATTATGCCAAATTATACAGTAAGAGAGGCCTATGTAGCCCTTACATTTATAGTACCTACGCCTACTCCTTTTTAAAAGGCCGGCAACGCATCTGCAATTCCCTTGGGGTTGCGGTTGTTCATGGGCGGCGGTAGTCACTTACCATCAGGTGAGCCGCATGCTCGTTTGCCCCCTCTCCTATAAAAAAAGTACCCCGAACATATCGCCCTTTTCATATTCCATAGCTCGTTGAGCGACCCTAAGCCTTCTCATATGGCCGGTGGTAAAGGATCACTGGTATCCATAATACATAATTCATGTCATCACGCAGCACCCTTGTTTTCAAGTTTTGAGGAATAATTAACGAGAAAATGTATTGTGATCTCCCCAACGCTGCAGTTGAATTTTTTTTATAGAAATAGGATGAGAAATGAGCATACAGCCCACCTACTAGTAATTGTCACCTTTGAGGACTAAGATGGAATGCCTCGCTTCTAGTAATACGGGTCTCCGGTTCCCTACACTCACCTTACATTAAGCTGCTATTTCACGCTGGTATTTTGTGAGAGCGTGGTCCTTCCCCGGTCGAGCCGCTGATGCAGCGTGGCTCTATCATTAGTATTAATTATGTAGTTTAATAATAATAGTATAATTATTATATGTTATATAATTAAACACTTTGCGAATAATAATATATTAGTCATATTTAAATGAGTGTAACTAAATTTTACCGATTCTATACACTTTATATTCATTTACACATTAAAGCGTAAACTGAACACCATTATTACCATATACTCGATGATATATCTATAGAAAAGCTTTTACAAAAATTTACTTCGCAAATATCCGCGTTATAAAATAAAATGATGTGTCTTACCTAGTATGAAGAAGCACCTCCCGCCCTCCCTCAATTGCGTGCACTAACCCCGTCACCACTAATCCCAGCACCGCTACTTCCAACACCACTACACTAGGCAAGACACACCACTGACAATAATACGACACGTGTTTCGCCTCTACACGAGGCATCCTCAGGTGATATAGACTCTAAAGCTTTTATATAATGGATTTCCGCAAAGTAACGCCTGATTCTATTAATTATATATCTATAGAAAACTTTAAAACATATTGCGAGCACACGATTAAATGAAAACCAAAGCACTACGCAAATATCACTATCAAGAGACGGAGTTAATTAAAATTTACATCACTTTCTAGGTATAAAGTGCGCTATTTCGCAATAAATTCAAGGGGAACTTTGTACAAATAAGATACTAATATCTTGGTTTTGGGTTTATAATTTGATTTTCAAATAAAAACAAAACCGCTGCACTTAACTTTTCACCGTGTTGTGACGTATGACAATCCACTATCTAATTTTCAATAAGTGACTATGAAGTAAAACAGATTACCTTGTAGCACTTTTTATTCACTTTATAAAGGAATCACAATAATTATATTATACTTTATTTAATGTAGATGATAACAACTACTAACAGAGGGACTAACTTGCACACGACTAACATGAACTGAACTAGCCTGCCACTAAGTTTTTTTTTTGCGCCAGTAGCAAGGCTACCCGCCGCAAGTGGCGGAGGGAGGTGGTGAATGATCATAGCATACCACGCAGCCGGCTGCGTGGTTATGTGGGACTCACTTAGAAGTACCTGCCCACTAAACTCCACCTGTGGGACTGGCTTTGGCCTGTATGTCCTTTCTGCCGAATCGGAAGCGACACCCTTTAGGGAAAAGGGGGCGCAGACTGCCACTAAGATATGGCAGTTCCATTTATAGTGTACAACGCTATTACAACTACCCATAAATCTTATTATTTTTACCTATGTTACTCGATGGTTTTATAATTTATTAAATCTGATGTATATGTATACTTAATAATCATTTATGTATAACAATTTATTATAAACTAGGTGTCGATGATTTCAAATCCATTTGTAACACTCATTCCGTGGTTGTCGTAAGAGGCGATAGGAGGTTAAGAAACAAGAGATGGGCAGCAACATTTTCGTCATTATATTCAGAATAACAAAAAACTGTGCTGGCCAACACGCCTGTCAAGCGTGGAAACTATGGCAAATATCCTCCCTATGAACATATTAAGATATACATATAATATTCAATAACTTTACATATAGTATATGCATATATAAATAAAATATATAACTTACATATGATAATAAAAACAAACAAAACTTTTAACAAACCCTGATGTAGATGTTCTTGTGAAGGTTCATCTAAGGAATGATTTTAACTCTATCGATAGGGTAAGCCTGCTAAAAGAAGTGGCCAACAATTCCCCGAAATTTAACATTACGTTTGGCAATGTTACAGTCAAAATACTAACTTATATTACGAAAACTATATTATCGATTATGCTGTCGGTGTTCAGCAGGGTGACCCATTAGGTCCAGTACTTTTCAGTTTGTGAATTCAACCCATTATTTCAAATTTGAAATCGAAGCTGAATGTCTGATAACTGGATGACGGTACACTGAGAGGTAGAGCAGATGAGTTCCTTAGTGATCCTATTCATATTTTTAGAAATTTAAAAAATATATGTCTTGAACCAAATAGCAATAAATGTGAAATATTTTTTTCCAATCATTTATCTAGTTGTAACAGAGACACTTTAATTCAAAATTTCAATCATATTTCTTGAGGAATAAAAAGTGTCAGTACAGAATAGCTATACCTGCTAGTTGCCCCTTTATTTTTCGATAGTATTAAATCTGTTTTAAAAACAAAATTTGAGCAGTTTTTAAACCTCGTTGATAAATTGTATAATGTAAACGCCCATATTGCTCTTACTATTTTAAAATATTGTCTCCTTGTACCTAGATTTACATACGCTCGAATCCAGTCTGGAAATGTTTGTCACCCTAAACTATAAAAATATTTTAAAAGATATTGATAATAATCCTAAAATAGCTATAAAAATCTAAATTTAACTTTAAATACAACAGCCTGGACTCAAGCTACTTTACCTATAAAGTTTGGTGGTATTGTTGTGAGAAATCTTTCTAGCGTTACATTGCCTGCTTTGCTTGCTCACGGGCATAGTGTCAGTAACTTATGTAACATAATTTAAAATAATAAAGTAGACCTGTGATTTGCTACGGAGGCAGGGCAGACATGGCGAATGCTCTGTCCCAGCGAAGTTCCACTGGAGGTTAACCAACAAAAACAGTGGGATATTCCGTTGATACAGAGCGTCCAGAGAGATTTGTTTCATAATCTCCATAGTGACCAAGATAAGGCACGCCTTCTAGCTGTTCCGACTAAGGAATCTAGTCACTGGTTACACGCTTTACCATCAAGTAATCTCGGTCCATTAGTTGATGGGGAAAGCTTGCGCATCGCCGTAGGAATCCAACTTGGAACGGCGATTTGTCAACCCCATCAGTGCCTCTGTGGTAGCAGCGTCGACAAATATAGGCTCCATAGACTTTCATGTAAGAAAAGTACTGGTATGTTTTCACGGCACGGTTCTTTAAACGATGTCATCCGAAGGACTCTTGTCTCTATAAATTTTCTCTCGGTTTTAGAGTCTTGTGGAATATTTAGAGACGATGGCAAGAGACCCAACGGTATAACATTGGTCCCTTCGGAGAGAGGTAAAGCCCTAGTGTGGGATGCTACTTGCGTAAACACATTGGCGGCCTATTACCTCAAGGGTTTCTTGTTTAGAGCCGGGGCCGCATCAGAGGCAGCTGAACTGAGTAAGTGGTGTGAGTCTCTGGGAGATGTCTACATATTTGTGCTATTTGCTGTAGTGACTATTGCTCCTTTTTTTTTTCTTTATTAAGGACAACAAACAGTTGTATAATAAAAATTACAATTCAAATTTTATATAAACAGATTAGCTAATTACACAACCAACACCGTTATCCACAAAAATACCGTAGTAATTAAAACGCTAAGAGGCACATATAACACAAATACAAAACAAGAGGCAAAAATGCATATCTAGCCGTTAACAGCAAAATCACGAATGTTACATGTATTACTAGGAAAGAATAAAAACAAAAATTTTGATTAAAGTTTTATAATATTAGAAGAAAAGAAAGAGAAAAATTACAAGTTATTCGATACAAGTTTTATAGCTTTCCTAAATTGAGATAGTGACATGGTAAATAAGTCTACATCGGAGAAGATATGGTCATACAGTTCCATTATGCGACGCAAAGGCGCACGCTTGCCCGCATTTGTTTTACACAGATTAAGGAAAAACAAACGATGCGCATGAGTGTTTCATATTCTTTGAGAGCGACTTGGTACACGAAGGGTATATACAATTAACAAATTGAGGACAATCGAAAAAGTTACGACAAATTTTGTAAAGAAAAATACAATCAAGCAGTAATCTTAAAGTTGTTAAAGAATAATTATGCAAGAGTTTATCATAAGAGGACCAAGAACGGTAACATCTATAGCTTACAGAACGTAAATATTTACTTTGAACGAATTCTAGTAAATAACTATACCTTTGGTAAAGGGGATTCCAAACTTGTGTGGCATATACCAATTGAGGTCTTATAAGAAATTTATAAAGCAGTAGATAAGTGCCAGATTTTTAAATAGCTTACAAGTTCTCATTACAAAATCGTAAAGTTGCAAGGCTTTGTTGATCATGTGGTTAATGTGGTAATCAAAATTAAGTTTAGAATCAAAGAACACGCCAAGGTCTTTAATAAGAGAGACGTTCCCAAGTGGATTATTACAAAGATAATATGTGAATTTAATTATATTGCTTTTTTTTAGTAAATGTGATAGATTTACATTTAGGTTTTTTTTATAGGATAAGGGTGTCAAACGGGCACACAGTCCACCTGATGGTAAGTGGTTGCTGTGGCTCATAGACATCTGCATCTATCCTCGATTACGAATCAAAATGCAGATGCGTTGTCACCCGTGAGGACTAAGATGGAATGCCTCTTTTCCAGTAAAAAGGGTCTCCGGTTCTCTACACTCACCATGCGAAACACAGCAGCATTAAGCTGCTATTTTACGCTGGTATTCTGTGAGAGCGTGGTCCTTCCCCGGTCGAGCCGACCCATTCGTGCTACAACTATACCAGTAATATAGCTGCAGCATGGCACTACCACGTAAAGAAAAAAAGGTAGGCTAAGAATTAGTTTATTTTCAATACAAAAGGAAGATAAACGATCCATGTCATCTTGAAGTAGAACACAGTCATCAATGTTTTTATAATACGAAAAACTTTTAAGACATCAGCATAGAGTAAGAAATGAGAATTTTCGAAACAAGTCGATATATCGTTTATAAAGATTAAAAACAGAAGAGGGCCCATTATTGAGCCCTGTGGTAAACCAGACGATACATTTATTTCATCGGACGAGAATCCATTAATGACCACCTTTTGTGTCCTGTTTATAATATACGATGATAACCATTGCAATAAATTTCCGCGTATACCGTTATAAGCAATTTTACGAAGGAGAATTTCGTGATCCACCTTATCGAAAGCCTTGCAAAAATCTGTATAAATTGAGTCAATTTGGAGGCGCTTGTCCATATTATCAAAAATAAAGTTAGCATATAAAACAAGATTACTTACAGTCGAGCGGTTTTTGACAAAGCCATGCTGTTCCGGAATTATGATATTGTGTAAGCTTAGATAGATACAGTTATGAACTAATCTTTTCAAGACTTTCGACAAAGTGGACAGAAGCGAGATCGGGCGGTAGTTAGAAACAACATTTTTTGCTCCTCCCTTAAAGACAGGGGTAATAATTGCTGTCTTCCAAACCTTTGGTACGTAATCCTCGCGTAGACTACGGTTGAGGATATGAAAGAGAGGAAAGCTGATGGAGTCTGCAGTATGCTTAAAAAAGAGCGGCGGAAGACCATCGGGTCCTGAGCCTTTAGCAACATCTAAGGATTTAAGTGTTCCGATTATAGTATCTAACGAGAAGGATATATCACTTAGAATGACGTTATTAGTAGAAGTACACGGCAAGGAGTCAAGGTCTATCAATGCAGCATCACTTTCCACATATACAGATCCAAAATATTTTGAAGACATGTTGCATATGTCTTGCGGGTTGTCAGACTGAGAATTATTATATATCATGTTGTTGGGAATGCCATTTTTATCCTTTCGCGTTTTCACAAATGACCAAAACAATTTTAAATCCCTATGCATACCAGTTTCGATTGAATTAATATAAGTGTTATAACATTTTTTACATAATGATTTAAATCTTTTACGAAATACTGCTAATTTAAAATTTTATAAAAATCTCATAATTCGACTTATTACCGTACTTTTTCCATTTAACCCACGCTTTCTCTTTGTTTTTAAAAACATGAATTAGAGGACGTGAGAACCATATAGGAAATTATTTTGATTTAGTAGGCCGTAAGGGTACATGCTTTCTAATATTTTTATTTATCTCCTCATAAAATAAGAATACAGCCGATTCCAATGAGAGTCCGTACAGTATATTGGCCCAATTAATAGAGTTTATTTCACTATTAATATCAACATAATTAGCTTCAATAAATTTATACTTAGGATCTGCACAATGAATCATTGGTTTTTGTGTTACGTCTAAAATATATGTGCTATAAAAGGTGGGTGGTAATTATCTATTTGAACCAAGGGAAACAGTGGCAACTCACAGTTGCAAATATCAGTGTTACTTATAAAGAGGTCAAGAATACGATCTATAGTATTTTTAAATACGTTATATTGTTTGGCATTCAATAATGACAAAAAGTTAGAAAGTAGTCGGTAGGTAGGTGTAATGCTATGTAGCGGATCTCGCACAGTTGCATACTTATCATTAGAAACCAATTCCACGTGTGGCAGGTTGAAATCCGATTTACCACAGGCCTCCCGGTCTCTGTCACACCGAAATACTAAATAACGGGAATCGACTAACTCACAATCAGCAATATTAGGTATTAACCACGTGTCAGTCAACACTATAATATCAAAACATTCTGCAAGAATATTATTGTATAAAGTATTAAGTTTGGTCCGTAAACCTCTGCAGTATTGATAATAAATAGTTAATTTATTATTCACTTACAATAAAAAACATATAAATAATTGTTACCATGTTGGCTAAAAAAATAGGCTAAAATATAGGAAGGCGATAACTTGTTATTACGTGTGTAAATTAAGTGACAATTAACACAGTTTACATCTTACATAACCATCAAATCTGCAATTAAATGTTTTTTACACACATCATTGTAGTATTGCATACATAATGTATTACAAAGTGTCTCATAAAACTATAAAAACAGTAAAAACTAAGTTTTAACTCCAATAATTCCTGATAACAGGTAGCGAATATTAATGCGGGGTATTCGGTAAAACACTCGAATACTTGCGAAGTCGCAGAGTAATACACGCTTGAGAGCGCTCGCCTCAAAAAATCAAAGAGAGTAAACATTAAGGCACCTAATCTCACTATAGCGTGTATAAAGTTGACAAATATCAGCTTTTCCGATCAGACAACCCAAAATTAAAGTAAAATCGTAATTATACAGAAATACAATATAAAACCTTAGACTATGTTGCGGGAACATTAATTGGTTTAATTTTAAGTAAATCTTCTTCAGAACGTATAGTAAAGGCAGGTGGAGGTGTCTTTTGCCCGAACAAGGATGTTTCCATGTTTGACCCAGATGAATCTATATCCATGCTGTCAGACTGCATCTCTTGCTCGACAAAATAGCTTTTTATTCTTTAGCGTTAGATGCTCGTTGATGTAGATTTTGGGACACGTTCCTTCAATTTTTAGTTGTTCAGATATAATATTGTTCTGACGTGATGCAGATATAAAATTATCACGCATTATTTGACTAGAAAATCTGACAATTATATTCTTCGGTCGTGAGCTAGTCAGATTTAGTTGTTGTACGCGATGAACGGCTACAATATCTTGTGAAGTAATCGGCTGTTTTATAATACTGGTTATATTTTGCACAACACTTAACAAATTCTCGCCACGCCTTTCCGGAAGATTACTAATTTCGGCATTACAACTTCTCGATATTTGCTCCATATAATCCAGTCTTGCCTGAAGCTCGACGAGTTGAATATGATCTGACTCTGGGGAGATTTTTTTTCCAGGTCGCTAAGTCGGTTGTCAACATCCTCAATTTTCTTATTTAAGTCGTCGAAGATGTCACTCCTATTGAGGTCTAGACGTCCTCAGTATCTTTTACCAGCTTGGAGATCTTTTCATCCTGTCGTGAGAAGTAGTTTTCCATCATGCTGAGAGTTTTATTCTGGAAGGACTGGAGTTCACTCCTGAAGTCTGAATCTGTAGAGCTTGAGGCTGCTTTACGAAATGTCACAAAAGGTAGAGGTGACACCGTTTCAAGGTTTTCGTCTACGCTCATGTCACCAGACCTGAGCGGTCCTTCGCTGTCGCTTGACTGATCCTTTCAACAAAATGTGTTGTTAAGTTTATCCATGATATTACTATAGCACAGCACGCAGTCACCTCTATACCAGTTATTACTCTGTGCAAAATAAACAATAGCGCTAACGCTGCATCGTACTGCCGCGAAGCTGGCCGGTTAAGTCACACGGACACTGATAAACTACTCGTACACGGGAAGCGCTTGTACGTTAGGCACAGGTGATGCGAACGACCTCGCGCGCGCGAATGATGAGCCTCCTTGGGGACCGCGCGCGGTGAAGTTCCTAAAAGAACTCCATTCGCGACTATTTGTTGCTGCTGGTGATAAGAAGGATGGTTCTTCTCTCGCTCAAAGACTAAGTATAGTCATTCAGCGAGGAAATGCAGCCAGCGTTCTTGGCATGATGCCACGGGTATTAGGACGGTATGATAGTTAAATTATTTGTATTTTTTTTAATTTTATTTTATAATATTGTATATAATAAAATATAATATTAAAATACTTATTATATTGAAATTGCAAAATGTAACACATCTAAATGTATTAATAAACCTCATTGACAATTTATTTAAAAAGAAACATTCGATTCGCCGATATGCGAGCAGTTTGACCTATTTAGGCCACATATCTGAAAAAATAGCTAATACTCTTCAACTAAGCGGCGTTTACGTGGAGTTCAAAAGAAACAATTCTCTTAGGAATATTTGTAATAATAAAGATAAGTTGGATATTCGTTATAAGTCGGGTGTTTACAAACTTGTTTGTGACGAATGCCATGCCGTTTACGTGGGTCAGACTGGTCGCAACTTGGAAACACGTTATAAAGAGCATTTAGCCGCGTACAGGGATTGCAATCCCGATAAATCCCATTTTGCTAAACATCTTTTGTACACTGGACACAACCTAGCCAACGACCACTCCTTTAAAGTCTAACATAGGTACGTGTAATAAAGGGCAGCGACTGTGTGTGCTGGAACAGTTAGAGATATTAAAAAATAATAATAGTAACGTTGTACTGCTGCATGAACAAAAAATGTTTCTAATTCACCTCTCTTAAATATCTTTAAGCCTGCTCTCTAACCTTTTTCTTAAAGCATCGCAATATGGTCGTTTGTCAACCTCACGGTGATCGGCGATTGGTTGTGTGGGTGGAGGGTAGGTGGGCGTTACGCGGGTAATTGGTCGCATGCTTTATTGCAAGACGCAATCGCTCGCTACTTAAGTAGGGAGCAGTTGCGTCAGCGGGTTGTATAAATAGCAGTTGTTTTGGCTCGCCGCTCACTTAGCGGTCCTTTTTCCCTAAGGACGGTCGCTTCTGATTCGGCAGAAAGGCTACGCAAGCCAATGCCAGTCTCACAGGTGGTGTTTAGTAGGTAGGCACTAAGGTTCCGCAGTGAGTCCCACATAACCACGCAGCCAGCTATCGTGTTATGCTTAGAGCATTCACCACCTCCCTCCCTCGCTTCCCGGAGGGTAGCCCTTTTCATTGCTTCTGGGCGCAAAGAGAAGCTCGCCGCTCACATAGCGGTCAGCAATCGCATTGACATTGTAAATTACGACATTTTGAATTATATAACTTACATTTAATAAGTTGACAATTTAAAATCTATTACCACCAACATAATTTGTACAATTTAAAAAAAAGTTTGCATGCCGTACCTCATGGCTAAATAGGTCTTTAAGCAACTTATTTTTATTGTAAAAACCTATAATTTACCCTATTTATGGCAAATAAATGAATTTGAATTTGAATTTGAATGCCTGATTCCATTGATAACCATCAAATCTGCAATTAAATGTTTTTTACACACATCATTGTAGTATTGCATACTTAATGTATTACAAAGTGTCTCATAAAACTATAAAAACAGTAAAAACTAAGTTTCGCGTTATATCATTATCATTCTTAACGTCCAACATCGCTTTGCTTCAAAACCAAATCATTTACCAAATTTTTAAAACATTCCTTACTTGGCGCTCTTCGTTTCTTTTCATGCAAGGAGTTCCAGAGTAGTGTTGCCTGAATAGTAATGAGATGGAATACTGATCTTATGTTTAGACAAGGAGCGAAGAACCTTATCATGAGTTGAAAAGAGATACTGGAATTTGTCCTTGAGATATGTTGGAGAAGTTGGATTATTCAAAATTGAGAAAAGAACAAGCAGAATTCTAGTTTCGTCTTTGTTGGATAGTGAGCTATTGCAGGCGTTCACGATAATGAGAGATGTGATGATATTTTCGGAGACCAAATATGTATCTAATACAGTTATTGAGAAGACTTTCTAGCTTGTTAAGAAGACTTTGGTTCAAATCTGGGTAGCTTACATTTGCATAATCAATAACAGGCATTATAAGAATTTGCGCAAGTGTTAGCTTAGTCTTGATTGCAAGAAAGTCCTTCAGATGATAGAGGGATCGTAAGGTGGCAAAGACTTTGCGGCTAATTTTGGTGACATGTATACACCAATTCATTGTGTCATATACAGGCCTAGATTTATGGAGGAACAGAACGGTATCAGTATATCACTCTAATAGACAGCAGGTAGGCTTGCCACATCAATTTTAGACCACATTATCGAACTTCATAAATGCCTAAACTATTTTTATAGCTTCCAAATTCAGAATTAATATTCTAACGGCGTCATAGAGCTCTTCAATAGATGAGTGCAAGTAAATTTGGAGGTCTTCAGCATACATATGGTACGAAAAGTTAAGAATAGATGTGATCAAGTTTATAAAAACTGAGAAAATTAATGGAAAAAGTATACCGCCTTGCGGAATGCCAGCATCAAGACTAGCCGACTGGGAACTCTTCTGTTTTAAATGGACTGTCTGCTGATGTTCACGAAGATATGAAGAGAACCAATCCAAGACTGAGGGTGCAAATCATATAGAGGACAGGATACATAAAAGGATATCGTGGTCCACTGCGTTAAAAGCATTAGAAAAGTCAACAAGCACTATTACAGTTACTTTCTTATTTTCCATGCCTTGTCTGATGTCTTTCGTAACATTGAATAATGCTGTAGTGGTGCTATGACCAAGACAAAACGCAGACTGATAATCACTGAGTAGATTAAGTTTAAGTACAAAATTGGAGACTTGCTTATGTGCGCAGCCTTCCATACCTTTGGATAGAAAGGGCAAAATAGATACAAGAAGAAGGTGATTAGGTAACGTAGGATTCGATATTTTGGGAATAGGGCGTATGAAAGCCTATTTCCAGAGATTTGGGTACTAACCTGAGTCCAGCAAAAAGTTAAAAATGTGAGTAAGTGTAGGTAGTACATACTTCATTATATTGACTATTATAATTCTACTGATTTCATCACAACGCATAGCCTGGAATTTAATAGCTAGAACAATTTTTTAATGTCATCCTGGTTAACTAGAAAAAAATTGAAAAGAAGGAATTTGAGGAGATTGGATAGAAGCTAAATTGTTTATCGTTTGCGATCGTACAGTGGTGTCCATAACAGGAGCAGAAGCAAAGTAGAGATTAATGTCATCACTAGACAGGGAACAGACGCACTCCAGAATAGTCTCCATCTCACCCACGCCAATTTACGATTATTTTGGATATAACGGCGTTTGGCGTTACGCAGCATCTGATTTCATCTGTTCCTAGATTTCTTAAAACATGTCCAATTCTTTTCTTTTTTTTACTACAGGCCGGCGAGATCCCTTGGTATCATCACTATAGGTCACTGCTGTACTAGTATGACGGGCTGTTTCTTGCACCTGTTTAGTGCTAGATGAACCTTGTGTTGACTTCGAATTATTTGTAATATCCAAAGTATTAGAAGCAGGAGCTGACCTGACTAGAGTACTTGTTGCGGGATATTTGGCCATCAAAGCATCTAACTGCTCCATCGCAAGGATCTTTATCATAATCACCAAGATATTTAACATAGATAACGTCATCCAAATTCCACATATTGTTTATTCCAAAATGTTTCCGAACTCTTTTATGTATTGATTGCTTGGTTTTAGTAAGGAATTCGGAAACAGAAATTAGCGAGCCTTTCAATTTTGATTTAACTTTCCAAACTTGCTGTTTTGATTCCACACTTTTGTTTGTTCCTAGTGTTTAAAGTATGAGTCTTTATTCTTATTAAAGCTATTTATGTTTTTATGTATATACATTTCATTTTCATAAATATACTGAGATGCCAGTTTATACGTTAATTTCTTTAAAATTTTCTTTGCAAAACAAATTCGAAAAAAGAATTCGATAAGACATCACGCTATGAAAGTAACTAAAATAAACTAATCTAGCTGTCTCAACATTGGTGAGACTTCTAATCTTTCTTACAGCATATGCTGCAGAACTAAGTCTGCCTGCTAATTTACATATATGGAGGCCACATTGAAGCTTCGCTTCAATAGTAATACCATGAAAAAGAGTGGTATCCACTAGACTCAACTCTTCCCCATGAGAGCACATTGGTATCTGAATGATTAACATAAATTTAATACATTTTGCCGTTTAAGAGCCAATTGTTGGCACTAAGCCAATGTATATACACATAATATCATCAATTTTTAGTTTTTACATTTAACTATGATTTAAACATTTTAGAGAGGTTATCTACAAAATAACAAGATTAACTAAGATAGCTGATGAGTATGCTGAAGTGGTGGACTCGACTCAATGTAGCTCAAAGAACCAATAACCTTTGGGACGCTCTCGAGCGACAGCCTCGTACTGATGAAACTCGCAGAGGTAGTTGGTGGATGCAGGTGGCTTAGGACTAAATTTCGTGGGTGATATGATTATTTTAATATTGTTTAAACAATGTTTATTGTATCGTCGGTTATACAAGTACCACTTAAAGTATCAAATATCAAATGTCTTGATGTTTATGAATCTTTATTTAAATAATCAAAATATAATTTTGAGTTGAATAGTTGATATGATATATGCATAAAAAAACTCACAGTTTGTGTAATATCGTTCCAAATGAACCTGATATGTAACTGTTTTAGGTAATGTTTCCTTTTCAATATTGCGAATAGCCCATTCTCCGTACAAAGCGACAGCAATGCTTTCGGGAACAAGAATCGATAACCATTAATGTAGCACTAAAATTATAAACGCCTCTATAATCGTAATTTGAATTAGTAATAAAAATAAGTGTAGTATATTTAGTAGTATTTTGTTATTAAAATTATCTACTATTTAAACCTTTTATATTTAATATTAGCTATATGATCTACTCACAGAAATATTTTGATTTATATATTATTTTATTTTAGCTGTTTTGTGACGTGTGATAACATACATGTAACCTTCTTTGTTTGAAGTTGATTGCAGATGTCCATGGGCAACATGGGCTGCGTAGCTACCAACCAGCAGGTAGACTGTACATTCGCATATCACTTCAGAGTAATAAAAAAATACATGATTAATTTAAATCACAGTAAATTACAAAATTCAACAATTTTCCTAAAAAAAACAATGGAGCTATTTTAAATTTAAATTTTTCTTCATCATTAGTCCAATATAGTTAAATGTAAAAAAATAAATAAATAAAATACCCTTAAACAATCAAAAACTTATAACACAATTTTTGCTGAAATTTCAATTTTACTTTCATAACCTGAAAGCAAAACTGAAATTTCAGATTATTTTTTTTAGTTAATTTTAATTAATTTTAACTAATAAAAAAATTTTTTTATTAGTTAAAATTAATGAACCTCATAAAAATAATATATATCTTTTAACAACGTTTTATTAGCTTTATTCACGCGCCATCATGTTAGTACAACTAAATGAAACGATAATTTCATAAAAAATATCATGAAAATACTGAAACATAAAACCAGCAGTGGAAACTGAATTGATATCACCTGACTAATGGAGGTTAATGTACGCGCGAACGGTGAAAAACAAACGCTGGCCTTGAACTTGGGCACTGAGCGATTTATCACATATTGGTACGAAAGGCGCGCGACGGGGGAACAATCCGCCAGTATTAGTGTGCCTGCATGCTATTGGTTCCCGCGCTTTGTTCGCTCCAAAAATACAGTCGCATACACAGCTTACTTTGCGACTCGCGACGATGTTTTAAAAAGGAAGGAAAGAAAAATTATTTATATCTATTGTTTTATGACTAAACTAGTGATCGAAAAGGTAAATATGATAGGAGAAGGTGAATGGGGAAAATTGTGCAGTAAAGTTAAAAGTGTGGAGGAAGAATACCGAAAAAATTACCATGTGATCGACCTGATGACGGAAGCTCAAGCGAGGATGAAAGTTATGATGAAGTAGCATCCAGTAACACCAACACACCATTAACATCTGGCTTCCATGTGACCCAAGACGTCATAATGGACGGCGTGTTACCCTTAGCTAAAGTTTTCTTGTTACAAACTACTTTATATTTTACGATAGAAATAACAAATAATGCTCATGTAAACATTATCCATTTTTAATTCCCACCTCTTCCAAAGTTCTAAGTAGCTAGTAAAACACCTATTATGATTCTACATTAAAACAATTAATTACTGTAATATTATAAAACAATAGCCCAATACAATGTAGTACTTTAGAACGCGACTGTACCCACACCCCCTCCGCTATCGACCTGTATCTAGCTCGGTGCGAAACAATGCCGCGGTCGTAAGAAAAAAGGGCGCATCTAACAATTTATGAATAAATGAGTTAAATATACCATTCAATTCATGATAAGAAGGCGCATCTACTAAATTTTTTTAATATTCACAAATATCAATATTTTAGAAATTATCGTAAGAATTTTAGACGTAACTGTTGATCACAGATGACTTTTTTTAGTAGAAAAGACTTATACAAATTCAACATAAAAGAAAAGACTTATTTAACCAGTTGCTACGTCATCTTTAACAATATTTGCATCGATTACTTAAATTTCAATTATTCTTGGTCTTGTCTTATTATTCTATATCTTATTATTAAGAGCTTATATCTTATTGTTAAGAGCTGGTGTTTCACATGTGGTCCCATATAAATTTGATCGAGGTCAGACCAATAGTTTTTGAGTTATCCTTAATTATTTATATTAAAGTCGGTTGTACAAAATTTTTAATTTTTAATTATTATCGTAGTAAGTCTTGTATGATATCCCCTTTAAAATCATTACTCAAGAGTTGCGGGTTGTTATTTTTTGTGTCTCACTACCAATGCTTTTCTAATATTTATTAAAAAAAAGTTGTAAATTACTATTAGCGTCCTTTCAACTTCAAATGACCTTTCCAAAATATGTAAAATTGTTAAATGAATGGCAGTTTTTTTTTTAATTTATTAGGTTGGAAAGACGCAAATAGTTATATGCGTCTTTCCTTCGATGTTTTTGTGTTGCCAGGTGTATTTTTTAAGCTAAGATGAAAAGGAAAATTCGTTTTATTTAAATAAATAAACAAATTATCAAAAAATTTGTTCGTCCTTAAAATCTTCATGTCTCTACGTATATATTTCAATTTTCATATAGATACCTTTTAATATACTTTAGACACAGGGTCTGAAAGAAAAATTCATCAATTTATTTTTTATTTCCATTTTACGTTTTTGTTAATTGCGTCCTTCTTTATGTAACCCGACGACGGCAGAATGTAACCCGGCCGGCTCGTGTCGCCTCACGCTGTGACGCAGTAGACAAAGAGTATAATAACTGTCCTAGCAGTAGGTTTCAGTTTTGTTGGGGTTCGTTATTAATTGTAGTTTTTGAAACAGTTCCGTGTTGATTTTGTACACGCGTGCGCGAGCGACAGCTAAATCGTATTGTTATTACTTGTGATTACGTGTTAGTATTATTCTTGTTGTTACGTTTTTTATTTTAATAATGCTTAACTCGTACTTTTATAGTGATTGTGAATACAGCAACATGTTATCCGAACCCAGGTACACGAAGTATCACCAAATAAATTGTTAAGACGTCGGGATGGAACAAGTGTGTCATACTGTGCAGTGCACAAAGTGTTGAAGCGTAACCGAATGCGCCCATACAAATTGCACAAAGTGCAAGCTTTAGTTCCCGGCGATCACGACCGCCGACGAGTTTTCTGCCGTTGGTTATTATACCAGCGACAACGTGTGCCTGGTTCCATTGAGCACATTATCTGGACGGATGAGTCGACATTTACCAGAAACGGCCTGTGGAACCGAAGAAATACACACGTGTATTCAGAGGTTAACCCGCACGCTGTTCGACAAACCGGGCACCAAACCCGATGGTCGGTTAACGTATGGGCAGGTTTATTTAAGGATCGCATACTGGGACCAGTGTTTCTGCCACAGCGACTGAACAGACAGCGATACCATGTCGTGAGGTTCGTCCGTGAGCGCCTCAATGAGCTATTTGATGATCGCTGGATCGGCAGACTAGGACCACACGCTTGGCCACCTCGCTCACCAGATCTGACCCCGTTAGACTTCTTTTTGGTATTTGAAAGAAAGGGTTTTTAATCGTGAGTGTGATAGTGCTGACAAAATGCGCCAAAGGATCGTGGATGCTTTCGAGAAACTATGTACGGACTGTGTCGAAGACCACACGATGATGCCCCGCCTGCACCCAAATCTACCTTGAAATGAATGGAGCACAATTTGAGCTGCATCTCATAAGACCACGGAGGATTTAGAGCGGTAAGCTGTTTCATAACTATTTTTTTTAAATAACTTAGTACTGAACTAATCTGAATAGGTACATAACTGAATACATGAGAATAATAAACATACATACGCGATGAATAAAAACGCATGACTCCAACCTTGGTTACATTTCATTTAAGTATTTTTTCATTAGCGTATGTAGTGGTATGGCCCGCTAGTTGCGGGCCGCGCGAATTTGCGTTCGCGAGTACATTGACCTTTAGTCAGGTGATACAATTCAGTCATTCCACTGCTGGTTTTATGTTTCAGTATTTTCATGATATTTTTTATGAAATTATCGTTTCATTTAGCTGTACTAACATGATGGCGCGTGAATAAAGCTAATAAAACGTTGTTAAAAGATGATTTTTTTCATCAGGATCGACTTTATTTGTAACCCATGATCAAAGGTATACTTGGTGCTGTCGCCTGTCTTAGTTTTCGGGAGCGTTCCAAAAATACCCTGTATATATATATATATATATATATATATATATATATATATATATATATATATATATTAATATATATACTTTTAAAAAGTTATATAAAATCTAACTAAAAGGTAACACACAATATTAAAAAAACTATAATATAGAAAAACTAAAACTAAAAATTCAAATTGTCACACAGTCCTACTAAGAGCTGTGGTAGCTCAGGGGCTGAGTGCTCGTTGTAAAAAGAAAAACATCGTGAAGAAACCTGCATGTCTGAGAAATAAGAAAAAAAATATTTCGCAGACATGTGAAGTTCGCCAACACTCATTGGGGCAGCGCGGCGAACATTTCCTTGCCGTAAAACCCTCTCAGTAATGAGAAAAGGCCTATGGCTAGCAGTGGGAGATACTCGTATTATAGGCTGTAACTTTTATAGCAGTCCTACTCCCCGTGGTATCCTGCCAAGAACGCTGGCTGAGTTTTCTCGCTGAATAACTATACTTAGACTTAGGCTTTCCTGAATGAAATATTTTATTTGCGATAGAGGTTGGATGAAGGCATTGAGGTATAACTTTAGTACATAATAATTCAATGAGTGATTAATAGGATTATATTAACAGCAATATTATGGTATTGGTCCTATGAAAGTATTTAATCCTATTATCTTATCATGCGGATTTACACAAATTATTACGAACGTTTCATTTAATTTTAATAGAAATCTTCTGGTCTTTAAAACATTATTTACAATATTGATATGTTCTCCGCCAATACTTTAAAATTCTTTTCACCACAAACGACAATGGAATATTGTTAAATTTATTAAAGTAAAAATATAAATAATAATAATAATAATAAAAGGTATTAAAACGATATTGCAGCGTTTTAGGGTTACAACACGATAAGGTCACCTCGACTAAGGAAGGAATGCTAAAAAAGTACATCACTCAGCATGTGTTGGGGTGAAACCACAGCGCAGATTTTCAGTGATGACCGAAAATCTTGGGAAATACAGGCCCCAGTATAATTTTATATAAATATAAAGAGAAAAAGAGCCGTACTAGCTCAGATCGTTAGCGCACACAGTACTCGAGCAACCCGGGTTCGATCCCACCAATGAAATTGTTAATTGCAATTTTAAGTACTGATTAACCACGTGCTCGGCGGTGAAGGAAAACATCGTGAGGAAACCTGCATGTCTGAGAAATAAGAAAAATAATATTTCGAAGACATGTGAAATTCGCCAACACACATTGGGGCAGCGCGGCGGATATTCAATATATATTATGACTAGCTGTTCCTCGCGACATCGCTCGCGTGTAAAGGTTTTTTAGTTTTTATGCGGAACCCTAATTCTTTTTCTAAAATAAAAGTAACTTAAGTTACTTCTTATGAAATCAGCTATCTGCCAGTGAAAGTCCCGTCAGTGAAAGCCGTTTCGGAGATTCGCCGGAACAAACAGACAGACGGACAGACAAAAATTTTTAAAACTGTATTTTAGTTTTAAGTACCGTATTTACTTTCATATGCATTTAGTAAAAAGCTGTAATTTTGGCATTACAAACAGACACTTCAATTTTATTTATTTGTATAGATAATACCTCCGTATTTTCGGCAAACCATTATCTTGCTACTAAAATATGTACTATTATGTTTGTCTTAAAGACCTATTATTTATAAAGAACTATAAGAAGACATGAAACACGCCACGTGACGCTCTTCACACGTCTTTGTATTTCACGACTTTGCACATGTCTCCTCATTACGTTTCTTACACTGAAGGAAACTTGACATAGACATGAAAAAACCTTAGACAAAATGAAGCAAAATTTTACAGTTGGTTAACATTATAATTTGCCTTACCTATATCTTTGTATATAAAAATTACGTGTCACATTGTTTGTACGCGATGAACTCCTAAACTACTAAACTGATTGCAATGAAATTTTGCACACTGTGTGCAGTTTGGTCCAACTTGAGAGATGGGATAGTTTTTATCCCTAAAAGTGACCCTCAAAATTTTTTATTACGAATTTAAGAATTTTATAGGACACAGGGTCGTCGGAGAGGGCAGAACAACGATTGCATGTTCAGCTAGTATAGTATAAGTTTCTAGTCCCATTTTATAACATTAATGATCATCATTCTTTAACATAATAATTAAAGTTTATTTTAAAGGAGACGGTCCATTTCTGGCCCAGTCTATGTACAGTATACCGTAAAAAAGAGAAAAAATTAGGAATTATGTTAAAAATAAAATGAGAGAATAAATCAAACGAAATAACTTGCTAAAAATTAAAAGGCAATCCCAAGATTTTGATGGTTTTACAAGATGGCGCCCTTCCAGTCATAAAATGACGCGGTTAATTGTCAAATGTCATTTCTGTCAAGTGATATTTTTATTTATTCCGAGCTTGATTGTGTAGTTGTTAACTTGTGAATGCGTTTTTTAATTATGGATTTCTTTGGTGATTTGGTTTATTGTTTGGACTTTGGATCAGTTACTACTTGTTTGACTCTACTTTTGTTTTATGGACCTCATTATTTATGTGAAATTTTGATTTCGTTGATATCGGACTCGGACATCTGTATTCTGTAGAATCACATTTTGAATCAGTAAGCAGGTATGTACTAAAGAAAGATGTTTCCTTAAACTATTATACGCATTTGAATGGCATGCTTCTATCTGTACATAAGTTCATAATGGCTGCAAAATTTTAATGGTGTAATTATCTTTTAGTTCCCCTGTTAAAACATGTTGCACTATTTAAAACGCGCTTCTGCAATATAGATAGTTTATTCAAATAAGACGTTTTGTATTAGATGGATGAAAATGCACCAATATGTTCACAATGTTTTGCAAACGTATTACAAGAATTATTCTCTATCAGCACAAATCTTGAAAATGAGCTCCAGCACCCTAATGCCCATACTATCAGTATATTTTGTATTTGGTTTCAACGAAGACTGGATAGCAGACAAGTTGTGACCCAATTAATATCATCCCAAAAAGACTCTGTTTTAATAAGAGGCCGTATAAAATCTCGCCATCACTCGGGCATAGCTTATTATACATATATACTGTTGGCGAGACAATGGACAAGTTGGGATGAGATGATTGCAGGTTATTATTGCAGTTGCACTTCTGGACAACAAACAGTGGGTTGCTGTGCCCATATTATGACCGTTGTCTGGTATTTGGGTTGGGCTCAAAACTCCATAACCACACCGGCCTCAATTCTGGATGGCATTTTAGTAAGAGAGGATTTTGAAGTAGGATAAATAAAAAAAGAAATAAAAAAATAAATCTCTTTTATTTATATTACCTTAAGTATCCAAAACATAATTGACCGAATGTTTCACTTTCTGTAATTCATAGGACTGTTAACCTTTGTTATAACATTATCTAGACTTTAAATGTCTGTCAAGGCTCAAGGCATACTCTCACACGCTTAGGACCTATTTTTTTTTTATATGATAGGGTGAAAAACGAGCACACAGTCCACCTGATGGTAAGTGGTTGCGTGGCCCATAGACATCTTCATTTATCCTCGTTTGTGAATCAAAAATGCAGATGCGTTGTCACCCATGAGGACTAAGATGGAATACCTCTTTTCCAGTAAAAAGGATCTCCGGTTCTCTAAAATATTTATACGCCGGAAACGGAAGAATATTTAGGGTGCGAATTCTTTTGTAACAACTGTAATGTACCATATTATAAGAAATAAATTATCTTATCTATGATAGTACCCTAGCACTTCAGCAGCCCAGACAGACACATATACCTGAACAGAAATTAGTATTCAGGATTATTCTGTTTATCCACCTTAAACAAAAAAACAAAGTTAAATATATTATTTATTATTAGTGCAATAAATTAGTATACATCTCAGGGTGGATTATTTAGGTTAGAGCAACGGAGTTACCAACTATTCACATATAATTTCGGCTTCGAGCTGTCTGGCACAATTTTTTTATAAAAACTAACAAAACACCTAGGCCTCATTTCCCCATGTAAAACAAAAAGTCCGGGATTCCCCTGGAACTAAAGTGTGCATTAGTACACACTAATGAATGCAAAAAAATAATTTTGTGCGTAGGCACCGTTGATTTATCTCAATAATCTTCTTCTCTGGAATTAGGTAGTACTTTTTACATTTGTTTTCTCCTGAACTGCATTTATGATATGAAAATCAGCCTTAAATTTATTGACAGGCCACAAACAATCTTAAAACACAATTAAAAAAAAAATCCTAAGACTCTGAGTGGCTCTTGAAACATTTCTTTATAAAAAAATCAAGTTTAATGTACTCTATATTTATTTACATAATAACCACTGCTCGATATGGACCTCTATGTACTGTAATGGATGGTGATACCGGATTATTATAGACAAGATATTATTATTTAAGGATTGATCATCAGGTAGACTGTGTGCTCGTTTGTCACCCTTATTCTATAAACAAAAATTCTTGCACCTTTTACCATGCTCCCATCATCGGTATTCGTATACGTCGGTGGTAGACAAGATAGTTATACTTATATCACCATATATTGTAAGTAAAAAGTGATGAAAACTCACTGATGTTTACCGAAAACGCTCTTCCAACACACATATGATGAAATGGGGCCATAAAATCTAGCTCTAAATTTGGCGGTGGAAGATAAAAAGACGATATCCGCGCCGGGCAGTTTGCTCAACACGGGGAACGGCTAACGCTTCATGTAGTAGTACAAGGTTATATATCGCAGTATTTCGGAACTTTGATAGCGTGATTTACGTTTTGGTGCGTTTCGCTTGTAGCAGGACCACAGCGCTGCCACATATGCATATTACGTATTATAAAATGCTTATCTGAGCATTATATATTTCTAGGTCATTTCAAGTCCGCCGACACATGCACTAGAGAAGTGTAGTGGAATAGTCCACTCTGCTACATAGCCCTTTCAGCAAGTCCGTACCAAAAATGAGACACCTATGAGCTGTATTTTTACTTTTTTCTCAGATGTATCTGTTATTGACGAAACTCTTTAAATTATAGTTTTCCGGCACTGCCATGGGTGATTTGAAATGTAATGTATGATATGATGACAGCGGTGCGGCGTTAATAAAATCTAGAGTACCTATGGGCAGCTTTATCCAAGTATCGACTTCGAAAAAAACCACGAATAACTGGCTAATATCGCCAGCATTGCAACTATATTGAATGAGACATGACAAGGCTGATGAAAAAGAATATTAATTTAGATGTTTACGTAGTGTTAAAGGCGCTACACGTCTTTATATTGCGATCTCCAGTTCGCTTTTCAAAAATAAGCTTTAATGAAAATAAGCGGCATGAGCTACCTTTATAAGTTATTGATACACATAATAGTGTAGTTTTTGTCGAATTAAAGTGTTATTTGATTTTGATTTTTAATTAATCTATAGCAGGCCCATTTTTAGCAACGGACTATTGAGGAGGAGGTTTAAATGTATATGAAATGTATAAAGGTTCCACACTCTGAAAACATAGTCGCTAAAAATTAAGCTACAATAATTTGAAACCTCTTTTTGATAACTTATAATTAAACTTAGTAAAAAGTAAGACCTGACTGTAAAAACTGCACTGCTGTGTTTCGATGCGAAGAGTATTGAGAGTCAGTATTTTTACAGGCATCTGTAGCCCTTTTTTTACGCCTATAATTATAAATGTTTGTAATTATATTGTTTGTTGTATATTAACACTATAAATTAGTCTTAAATAAGTTAATTTCTGAATTGTGATTATTTTTAGACCAGTTTACGTATTTTTTAATTATAAATTTATTTTAGAAAAATGTTTTTTTTAATTTCTTCGTAATTTTTTTGTCATAAAACCACGAGTTTGATAAATAATTATATCAAAAGCCTAAAAAATTATATATAAAGCCACATTAAAGCCTTCCCTAACATCAAATTTCACTTCTCTATTTTGTCTTCCAATTATAATTTAAATAAAGTTTCGATTTTATTCGTTACATCTTTCACATAATAATAGGCTGACAATAAAATAAATATATAATTCTATTTTTAGTTTCTGGGGCTGGATCCATAAATTTTTGGTTGCGACTAGAAATTCGAACCCTAAGCTTGCAACTTTAATGTATTAGTTGCCTTGACTTTAATGAACAATAAACCTAGCAAGCTAACAGCATAGCAAAGTGGCGAAGCAATCAGCTTTGTAGCGGTTTCTAACGGTTGCCGTTGAGCAATCAGTTTCAAAATAGGAGGTTCAGATGCCTGGGTGATCAGTAATCGATTGCTGAAAACAGAATTTGAAAATTCAAAACCGTTCTCGAGATAATCGTGGGACAGACGGACAGACATCGTGAAATCAATAAGTGACTTCGCAAGCTTCGCCACTTAATAATACGAAAATATAAAGTAAAAGGTTTTCCGGATGAATTAAAAAATATGCAAACAAAAGCATTTAATTAAAAACGTGTTTCTTTAACCAACATTCTTAAACTGAAAGTTTTAATGTCTATACCACACAAGGAACTTTTCATTTTTATTACCTTGTATTATTCTACGAGTAGTCTATACACACATATAAATAAAATTGAAGTGTCGGTCTGTAATATCGAAATAACTGCATTTTACTGAGCTTAGGGGGTTATTTGCATGGTAATATGACATGAATGAACATATATTTTTTTTTTTGTGCTTGTCCGTCTGTTTATCTAAACCATGTTTGTTGTATACCTATACTATGGTGTATGTATATAAATATGTATAGTATTTACCAATACCTTAAAAGCCAGTGTTCCATTTATTTTTACAATAATTTGTTACAAAATGAATAAAATATTGCTATTTCGCTGAATAAAAACACTTGACATGAAAAACTTCCTTAGGTGTTTCGTTTAGCGTTTCTCAGTTACGGGTGTTTGTGTATGTCACTCGCATAGTAACTTCCTTCCTAGAAATCCTTTGTGTTGTTGCGCAAACTAGCCACGAAAACAAACTTCTTACACTTAACTACTTTACTTGCGTGTATTTTCCTTTCCAACTCCTAAGTTCAAGCCACAAAGTTATCTTTACCATCGACTGTGTACAAAACAAAACCTTATACTTAGAATGCATAAGATCACCTAGTATCGTTTTAATTTAAATTCGATTCAATTTTTCGAAGTTACTTTTGGAGCGCGTTAAATTTAATGGTAAAGCATTTAACACTGCTTTAGAAATATATGCCAGTATAAAGTCTTAGATCTATTCAATCGCTGTTATAAATAAACGTCTTAATTACGCCGAGCGTTATATTTCTAAAGGTTTTTTTTATAGGATGACAAACGAGCACACAGTCCACCTGATGGTAAGTGGTTGCTGTGGCCCATAGACATCTATCCTCGTTTGCGAATCAAGTTCTGTAGGCATGGAATATGCAGTATTACTCAAACACTGCCTCACATCTGGCTATTTATTGTGGAAAGAAGAGTTCTACATGCAAGTAGACGGAGTGGCAATGGGCTCACCTGTATCTCCCGTAGTCGCCGACATATTCATGGAGGACTTTGAGGAGAAAGCCCTTCTTACTGCTCCTGTAAATCCAAGATTCTACAAGCGGTACGTAGACGATACTTTCACAATTTTACCATCTGACAAAGTAACTGCATTTTTAAACCACCTTAATTCCATAAACCCTAAAATATAATTCACAATGGAGTTAGAGGCAAACAATACTTTAGCTTTCCTAGATGTTTTAGTCATCCGAAATCCTGATAACACTATTGGTCATACTGTGTACAGAAAAAATACCCATACCAACCGATATCTAAATGGTGAATCTCACCATCATCCTTCACAGTTAGCTACCGTGGGAAAATCTTTGTTTCAGAGAGCACGAGGGATCTGTGACAGAAAACATCTGGCCGCCGAGCTTCAGCACGTCGAGCAAGTACTGCAAGACAACAAGCTTCGGGTCCCGCGCCTACGTCACAGTGACCGAGTGAAGCCAGCCACAGTCGAGCGTTTGCCTGCTGTACTACCCTATGTCAGAGGAGTCACAGACAAGGTTGGCTACATCTTGAAGCGAGCTTCCATTAAAACATACTTCAAGCCGCTGAAGAAGATTGGTCAATTTTTACCATCCGTCAAGTGTCATATCCCTCTACAAGATGCAGGAGTGTACAAGCTGGATTGTGAATGTGGTCTCTCGTTCATAGGACAAACAAAAAGATCTATTAAAACCCGCGTTAAAGAACATATAGCTGACGTGAAGCACCGACGTATCGGGAAGTCTGCAGTTTGTGAACATGTTCAAGATCGTCCCCGCCATTACATTAGATTTGATAGACCAGAAATCCTCGCAAAAGAACACCGATTCCTCCCAAGGATGATTCGCGAGGCTATTGAAATTAGAAAACATCCTAATTTCAATAGAGAAGTTGGATGGGTGCTGCCATCTGCTTGGGATCTCATAATTAATAAAATCAAATCCAAACCCAAGTATACCACTGCTAGACTTCAAGATACTGTAAGCTCATTCTGCGTAAATCGGACCAAAAATTAATATTAAAAAACTGAAGGTAGCCGGGCTAACTATGACAGCAGGACGTCAAACACCTCAGTCCCCCGTGACCACGGGTGCTGGAAAGCACCCGAAATGTCGGGAATATAAAAAAAAATAGATTAATATACGCAATAAAATCCGTAAAATTAGTTTTATTAAAAATGTGTAGTGTTCGCATAAATATAAGAAATCATTATATTTGTCACCTTTTGGTGTCGCTTTTTCGTTTCATTGAATTTCAAATCACAACGATGCTAAAGAAATTTTCGATAAAAGAATAATACGATTACGTCATGAAAAAGCGTTCTAACCCATTATACAGATGTATACATCTAACAGATTAAAGTTTTGATCGCTGTAATGAAATATTGTAATAGGTACTTTATATTAAAAAATTTTTACTCATCTGCACCTACCTCGTTTCGTAATGTCAAATTGTAGCAATGGAGGTCGTAAATTAGGCAGATTCTAATTTTGAAACCCTCGCCCTCCACGCTCATCCATAAAGACAAGCTTAACTGACACCGTAGCATTATTATGGATTTTATTACTTAAGTCCGATGCTGGATTCATTTGTCCAGATGTTGCTCCGTTTGTATAAATTATTGTAAAGGTTTTCCTAATCTCATATCTTAGATTAGTTATAGTAAATGAAACTAGACGACTTTAACACATTTGTCTAAAATCCGTGACCAAAATTGTGACAAAGTTTCTAAAGTTCATATGCTTTAGTTTTCTCTTCTTTATTTTTATTAAAATGAAATGAGTACAATATTATTAATAAGACATCAAATTAATGGTAATATCAAATAAATATCAAAATTAATGATTATCACAAATTAATAAACTGTAGATATTGTTTGTGCCTATTATAAAAAATAATAATAATATAATATTGTCTGTGTAATTACTTTGTGAACGTGTGGCAATCCATGACTTTTTCTGCCACCAGGGCGTCGCCGCTGATTAAAGGTAGATTAAATATTTGATAGATTTTGGTATGATTAAATATTTGATAGATTTCATAGCGGAGAAGTTTACTTATTCAAAAATTTTTAAACTTAACGTTTCTTTCTGTGATACTAGTTAAATTTAATATGATTTAGATTAAAAATAAATAAACAAAACCACAGATATTCATAAAATAGAAAAATTGAAAGTAGAATTAAAAGTGTGCAAAAAATTATAGAGCAAAACACACAGGAAACTGTAGAAACTGATAAACTTTTATTTAAAACTACCTTCACAATTAAATGACATTGTGCAACAAAAACTTTACCTCAGCGTCAACTAGCGACATCTGGTGAGCTAAAGATTATTAGCTCTCATTGATGCAATTCGCTTCCGGTTTTTTATAGGATAAGGGTGACAGCTGATGATAAGTGACACCTGACAGGTGACACCTGATGATAAGTGATTGCTGTAGTCCATATACATGTACATCTATCCTCGTTTGCGAATTAAAATGCAGATGCGTTGTCAGCCGTGAGAACTAAGAATGTTTTTCTCCGGTAAAAGGAGTATCCGGTTCTCTACACTCACCATAGGAAATACAGCAACATTAATCTGCTATTTTACGCTGGTATTCTGAGAGAGCGTGGTCCTTCCACGACCGAGCCGACCCATTCGTGCTACAATTATACAATTAATACAGCTGCAGCATGGCTCTACCACGTACACTTGGGTTGACTTATGAATCGGTCTGTGACGCGCCCGCATAAAACAATAAGTTAATTTATGGGACAACACGTGAAGACTCACCAGATCAGACCACTATACGCAGCGTGGAGGGATTATTTTGACATCATCGAATTATTCTTTTATCTGAGTGACTATCGCATATCTATCGCATTATTGAAGCTGCCTTTAGTTGAGTATTTCACATGTTTGCAAAGCTGCGGAATTCGTATATTCGGTAAATCTTTTTGCTATCTTTTGTCGCATTTTTCGTGAAGTATTCCACATGAATTCCGCATTTTGTATTGTAAGGTTATATTCTAACCACCGCATAATCTTATATTCCCGCATATATCAAATAAACTTACAGTCCACTTTGCTCTATTTTGGCCCCTCTCGCTGCGCCGCATTCTCTCTTTTATAATATATATATATATATATATATAGAGGGTAGCCGTGGTTAGCCCCCCTCTAGGCGTTGGGGATATAAAGTAAGTTATTATACGCGATAAATTCCGCATAGTCTAGTTTTATTTAAACAATTATTAAAAGGCAATGTGAGGCAATTTTTGGGGGAGGACAGGAGGATTTGAGGGAGGGATATATATATATATATATATATATATATGACGGCACCAGAACGATTGCACGTGCGGCGCCGTTGGTGTAGCTAGACAGAATTCTTATAAATAACACGTGTTCTGCACACCTGCAGTATTGCACCTGAGGTGGCGCCCGTTTTGCTTGTATAAAACGGACGGAGCGGCCGTCGTTAAGGCAGTCTTGGCTCTGACGTGGAACGGTGCGCTTGTCGTATTCCGTTACCAGTTTATCCTCGACTCGTTGGATAATTAATTCGTGTAAACGAATTAATTATTATTCCTAACTACAAAATCAGTCTCTGTACTATACTCAATTACCCTTTCTACATCAGAAGTGGGATAAAGTCCCCATTTTTGCCCACATACAATTTTCGAATAGTATGAGGATTATTACATTTGTAAAAGACTGACTATAATGCATTCTGCATTGATGATTCTATTTTTATGTTAAATACCGTAATGAAATTTGCTGTCCTACTTACGATATTGTCGTATCATTAAAGTGTAGAGAAAAGATAAAGTGAAATTATTTAAGTAATTTTTTTTTAATTTGTACGATTTGTATTAAAAGTACCCGCAAGTATTTTCATTATTTCTTGACATACCTAAATATGTTAACAAATGTCAAAAGAAATGTTGGAGGCTTTCTAATTAACTTGTTCAAGTTTTGTTGTAGTTTAATAGTTCACGCGAAACATGATTATCATTTGCTATATTTTGAAGTTCAAAACGTTTAAGGGTTGTACTACAATAAATGATTAAATTTAACACGCTATGGATTGAAAATAATAAGTGACATTTTTGTGTTCTAATGTGTTGATCAGTGTTGCAGTTTGCTCCGAATATTTTGTCGTTGACAAGATCGGGGTTTGATGTCGAGGGGTTCGTAGAAGTCTCTACAACAATGATCAATGAGGAAGACGTTGTGATGACTAATCGAACATGGTCAGGTACGGCCGAGCGCTGGTTAGATTGAGCCTACACCGCTACAGACTGTTACTTATCGGCTGATCTTACGGCAGGGCAATTCAAGCGGCCGCCGAACAAATGGTGCTTTGGCGCTGTAAATGGACGGTTTTCGTAGATTTTGCGCAGATGCCTTCTTCGCTTCGAATGTTGTGGTATCTGTCTCTACACATAGTGTACACGCCCCTAGCTGCCCCAACCAAGGATGACTGGATTAGGGCCCATGAGTAATCCCATCGACGAACAGCAGAGGGACGGGGCCAGAATATGGCCACGTGGAATTTCCTAATTACACTAAACAATAAGGGAGAAAGCTAGAAACACGTAGTACTTACCATTATCCGAAACTAACTTCGCACCAAGGCTTGGGCAGGCCGTGAGTGTGTGTAATAGTGGATGACGAGTAATGTACAGTGAGGTGTGAATGTGTGTGGCCTTGGCAAGCATAGGCGACCAGCAGCGGCGGAGTTCCAGGCTGCTCCAAAATGCTGCACCGCTTCAGACTGCTTCGGCGCCGGACCACTTCTTCGTTCGTCACGATGACAGTCCAATAACTCTATCGTACGATTAACTAACTTACAGAAGCCACTAACTCTCGTTTGTTATAAGGTTAACGCACAAAACGAACACTGAGTGTCCGGATCAAAAGTCACTACCGTTTCGCATAGCAACAGTTATTTCTAGAATATCAAAGGCCGCTTTAGCTAATATTGTCGAATGCACTTATACAGATTCTGAGTCCGACACAATGAGTCCCTGGGAAGCTCTCCAGCAAGGAATGCGCGTTACAAATCCTAGACAGAATATTTACTATCCGCGCCTAATTATTCCGAGTTTCCGAACAAAAATTGACAGCGTGCTGGAGTTAGCACAGCTGTCAGACGACTCTTTCGCCTTTACACGTTCTCAACCCACCGATCGGCCGACGTCAAAACCGGTATGGCACCGAGCTGCGCGTCCTCGCGTTAGTTCCTGAAATTAGCTTTTGGCGCGAACACATAGTTTCCATTTTTTTTGCAATGTTTTCAAATGTCATACAGTTGCCGTTTCTTAAGAGAATAGGTGAAGCTTGGAATTCCATGGATCGCAATACATTTATCTCGATTTCTTTTAATTTTGCAAAGCAGTGCGACGATTCGCTAGAGCTAGTACGGCACGACGGCTTGCTGGCGCGAATGTGGCACGAACGCTGCAGAACGAAAAGCTGTAGTGCGTTTGACTGGAGGTAGACATATCGGTGCGTTCCAGACCTAAATGAAATCTGGGATGGTCGACCGTTGTAATATTTAACAAGAGTTAATATCTGTTAGCAGATGGTGATAACTGATAACACCATATGCTGTTCACTGTCAACCGCACGAGGACGTGCGACAGTCAGAGGTAGCCGTGTCTGTGCATCTAAAAAATACTAGAGACGTTGCAACACTCTAGCGAAGTAATTATTCTAGTGCAGGAAAGGAACATGAAGTTGCAGGGAGGCTGGTCTGTGCTGCACTGGGATTTGTGTCGAGTTGCTGTTGGTTTACATACTTAGGTGTTATCGTGTCACTACGTCCCTCACGATACACTTTCGTATGATTGTGACAGGGACATGTTTGCGGTATGGTTGGTCTGTAACTGTTCTATACTGAATTGAAAAAAAGAGAGAGTAAGAAATAAAAGTGGTTCTTACTATCATTGCAGGGCGTTTGCCGGTCCAATGATATAGCTACAGGAATAGTGATTCCGGACTAGCGAAAACAGTACTTGAAAAAAAAAAAGAGAAAATAGAAAAAGCTACAGGAATAATAGTTAATTGGTGTAAACCAATTAATTATTATTCCTAACTACAAAATCAGTCTCTGTACTATACTCAATTACCCTTTCTACACATATATATAGTTATATATAAGTTTCAATAGTTATCAGGAATATGTAGCTCACCTTCTTCTGTTTCAGTTTCTTTCTGTCACCTCTTACGATACCCAAGCTTTAGTTTTTCGTATAATAGAACTAATATTTCATTAATTATTTTATATTTTTATTATTTTAAATACTATACACATGAAGATCATAAATGAGATTTTTGACAGTGGTAGAGCCACGCGGCAGCTTTTGCTGTCGCACGGATGGGCCGGCTCGAACCGGGGTGGTACCACGACCTCACAGAATACCAGCGTGAAGTAGAGATTTACCTCTGCGTTTCGCTTGGTGAGTGCAGGTGGCCGGAGGCTCTTTTTACTGGAAATGAGGCATTTCATCTTAGTCCTCACGGGTGGCAACGCATCTGCATTTTGATTCGCAAACGAGGATAGATGTAGATGTATATGGACCGCAGCAACCACTTACCCTTATACTATAAAAAAAAGATGAATTAGTCTGGATGTGATATGTATTTTTTTAATAAATGAGATTCTATAATAAAAAAACTAAATAATGCAAATTGTATTAATATTTAACAACATTTAACTAGAAACCATTTCATGTCGTACATAAGAGCCAACTATCCTTTATTTTGTGTTTGTGTTTGTACTTTATTTGTAGTTCCTTGTAAAAATATGTGTGTATATAAGATACGTTATAGTAAGCCATCGCTTTTATCTTTGCTTTTATAAAAAGACATGTAATATCAAAATGTAGTTTTTGCTTTGGAAAAGGTTAAAGAGGGAACTGGACCTAACACATATTTTAATAAACGACATAACTTGCAAATATACCGGGTAACATGCATCTCTGAAGTTCAATTGCCCTTTTATGTATAATATATATATATATATATATATATATATATATATATATATATATAATATTTATTTATTTTCATGATTAACTGGTCTTCAAAGTGATCATTGGTAAAAACTTGTGAGATTTTAATAATAATAGAAATTTTAATCTCATACATATACATTTTTGTGTGTGTGTGTGTTTGTGTGTGTTTGAGTCGGTACCTGGTTGGTTTAGATTCACAATAATTGCATTCGCTTCTTTTAAATAAAATTAAAACGAGAATACATACGCCAAACGTTTTATACGTGGTAGAACCATGCTGCAGTTATATTAGTAGTATAGTTGTAGCACGGATGGGTCGGCTCGACCGGGGAAGGACCACGCTCTCACAGAATACCAGCGTAAAATGGCAACTTGACACTGCTGTGTTTCGTATGGTGAGTGTAGAGAAGACCCATTTTGCTGGAAAAGAGGCATTCAATCTTAGTCCTCACGGGTGACGACGCATCTGCATTTTGATTCTTTAGTGAGGATAAATGTAAATGTCTGTGTCACAGCAACCACTTACCATCAGGTGGTCTGTGTGCTCGTTCGTCACCCTATCCTATAAAAAAAACTAAATAAAATAGTTAAATATCAATAAAATTTAAAATAATGACACTTTCAGGAAATTATAATATACCGACTTTAAAGAACTAAATAAGATATTATCATACAAATCGGTTGACGTGGTAAATAATTATTCACCTATATTATGTTATGCAGACGTCTTTGCAAGTTCAAGAATTTTAATGATTTTTATATGTTTTAATTAGAATCGTTTGAATCGGACAAAGTGATAAGAAATTATCGCTAGCCACATGTCAATCCTTTTTTTATTGCATGTGCCATTGTATTAGGAACACAGCCAATTCCATTTTTAAATGTTTGACCTCACGGTAAAAGTCTCTAGGTGTCTGGGGTATTAAAAACATTTTGAGTACAAAAAAGATCTGCTAATATAATTGGGGGCGGTGCCGTGAACTGTTGATGGCTCCAAAAGCTCTTTCAAAAATGAAAGGAAGCCGGTGCACAACTATGGAAAATATATAAGCTGTTACTTTATTATTTTAAAGCTAACTGCACGAAGCTTTAAAGTGCACGTCAAATAAACGTTGTCACATTTATGTTCTCTTCATACTAAATACCACATCTAGTACGGTAGAACATAGTAAGGCGAAATGTAAATTATAACTTCTGTCCCGGTATTTTCATAACGATTTCGACAGTTGGAGCTGTAGTAACAAGACATAATTATGTTTGGTTTCTATTTGATTACGCCCTATATTGTATAATCTATTTGGTAAATACGAATCATATCAATATTTGTGCAAATGGATCACCAGTTTCCTTGCTGATCGGAGCATCAAGGTCGTAGTAGACGGTGCATGCTCTGATTACAAGCCTATCAACGCTGGTGTTCCACAAGGCTGCGTGCTATCACCAACGCTGTTTCTCCTGCATATCAATGATATGTTGCTAACTGGTAGCATTCATTGCTACGCAGACGACAGCACTGGGGATGCCTTATATACCGGCCGTGCCAATATTTCTCGGGAAAACGTCGCCGAGTACCGGGACAAACTTGTGTCTGAAGTCGAGTCTTTGCTTAACAAAGTCTCGGATTGGGGCCGACTAAATCTAGTCCAGTTCAATCCCCAGAAGACACAAGTTTGCGCGTTTACCGCTAAAAAGAACCCCTTTGTCGTATCTCCTCAGTTTCAAGGCACTCCCCTTGCTGCCTCAGCCAGTATCGGAATCCTTGGCGTCGACATATCGAATAGCGTGCAGTTTCGTGGTCACTTGGAAGGGAAGGCCAAATTGGCCTCTAAAAAGCTTGGCGTGCTCAGCAGAGCGAGACAGTATTTCATGCCGGCACATCGCTTGCAACTTTACAAAGCGCAAGTTCGGCCCCACATGGAATACTGTTCTCATCTCTGGGCCGGGGCACCCCAGTGCCAGCTCCTTCCACTTGACCGCATCCAGCGCAGAGCGATTCGAATCGTCGACGACCGAGTTCTTTCCGATCGGCTCGATACACTGGCACTGCGTAGAGATGTTGCATCTCTTTGCGTATTTTATCGCATCTATCACGGGGAGTGCTCTGAGGAATTGTTCGGACTAATTCCAGCCGCTCAATTTCACCATCGCACGTCGCGACAAAACTCGCGTTACCATCCATACCATCTGGATGATTGGCGGTCCACCACTGTGCGATTTAGAAGAAGTTTTCTCCCTCGCACAACTTCTTTGTGGAATCAATTACCACCAGCGAATTTTCCGAACCGATACGACTTAGGAACCTTCAAGAAAAGAGCTTACACCTTTCTAAAAGGCCGGCAACGCATCTGCAATTCCCCTGGTGTTGCGGTTGTTCATGGGCGGCGGTAGTCACTTAACATCAGGTGAGCCGCATGCTCGTTTGCCCCCTATTCTATAAAAAAAAAAAAAAAAAAAAAAAAAAAAAAAAAAAAAAAAATATTAAATAATT
Organism: Parnassius mnemosyne; assembly: GCA_963668995.1. Lineage (NCBI taxonomy): Eukaryota > Metazoa > Arthropoda > Insecta > Lepidoptera > Papilionidae > Parnassius > Parnassius mnemosyne. Next base: position 38,300,854 of record CAVLGL010000057.1, on the reverse strand, counting down.
AGAAAGTTTATTGATGGGAAAACTTCATATAATACATTTGTGAAGGTCTTTCCTGATCAATTTTGACCATCTTCCACTGCTAGGTTTAGGCATGTTCCGTTGTGCGGAGGAAATGCTTTATTCGTCACTTTTGGCGGGAGGGTTGACAATCGCAGTGCTAGCTAGATGTCTTGCACCATTGACTTTCCCAGGTCTGGATATTTTACAATACCCAGACCTGAGACGGGAGCAGCGTCAATAGATATAGCAATATAATAATCTAAATTGATTTACATTTGACGAAGAATAGATAATTATATGGCTATATAGCGGAATCCCATTATATTGTAGAATATCAGCGTAAAATAGCAGCTCAACACTGCTGTGTTTCGGAGACCCTTTTCGCTGGAAACGAGGTAGTCCATCTTAGTTCTCACGGGTGACAACGCATCTGCATTATGATTCGTAATCGAGCATAGATTTAGATATCTATGGATCACAGAATCCACTTACCATCAAGTGGACTGTATGCTCGTTTGCCACCCTTATCCTATAAAAACAAACTTTCTATAATTCCCTATAGTTGCCGCTTACGACACCCACGATGGATTAGGCCAATGGATTCTTTTGGGCTACGGAATGTTGCGTCCTATATTTCGTCCACAGCATCTTCCGAACGGTTTTAGTTGGCAAACGCCTAATTCGCGAAAAGACTATACTGTCTTGAAAATAATATTTCTTGAAATGCCTCATCATCATCACGTCCACTGTTGAACATGGTCCTATAGACTGCATCATATATGGGATGTGAGTCATATTTTCCTTGCTTAGCAGGCGGAATGGCGACCGCAGCTTCTTTTTCTTTTGAGTTGCTATCATAATGATGCTACTGCCCATCTGCTTCTAATTGTCCATGGGGTAACGAAGCCACAGCATCCAGTGGACTGTCACTTTGTTTGTCACTTTTCTGCCGACTTCCAAAAAGGAGCCGGTACTCAATTCGACTGTATGTTTTTTTTTTCGTTTTTTTTTTATGTGTGTTACCTCAGAACTTTTTTCTGGGTGAACCGATTTCGATGATTCTTTTTTTATTTGAAAGCTGGTACTTCTCGTGTGGTCCCATATGAATTTGATCAAGGTCAGACCAATAGTTTTTAAGTTATTCTTAAATAACTTATATTGAAGTCGGCTGTACAAAATTTTTAATTTTAAATTATTACACTTACACAACTTTGTATCGAAGGAGAGTACGCCGACCATTGTCTGCATAGACTAAATAGTTTAAATATGGTATAAACCTACATTTACCTTTGCAGTAACATTTTTCTCTTTTAAAATTCGAGTGTACTGAAATTGCCGATTAAATTATTAACACTAGCTTTTTTCATTGTTAAGTTCCAAAAGAAAATATATTTCTTATTTAATTTGAGCAGTTTTCTAATGATGTGTTAACTTACGGAGTGTAATAAATAAAGCAAAAAATAGACGCGAATAAGCTAAAAAGGTCATATTGTCAATAACTGTGCCAATTATTACCATGACAGCCTATCAAAAGTCTACTTCTGATAAGTCTATTAAAAGTCATAGGCAACCCTCATATATTGCCTCGAAGGGAGATATTAGCCGGAGCTTTTTATCATTTAAAGTTGTTATCAAGAAGATACTCGTTTGTTTTATTTAGCTCACCTTTTAAGACATCCATAGGACGATATGGTGTTGTGAATATTTTTACATCGCCACTACAAGGTTTTAGTTCAGACCTTTTTTGTAGGTGAAAGTCACGATACTCTATATTGGTTTGGTGGACTTAAGATTGCTTTGGCGCACTTTTTAATATCATCGTCATCATTATTACTGTTCTTCACAAGCGCACTGTTGAACATAGGCCGACCGTGCTTTACGGTCCTGAGCCACCTGCATTCATCGACTTCGACAAACTTTTCTGTAATCATCATCATCATCATCATTACAGACAATCAAAAGTTTACTGCTGAAAAGAGGCCTCCCCTAAGGATTTTGTCACAAAGGGAATACTTCCCATATTTGCTAGGCAAGCGTTGGTAAGTAGTATGGAAAGTAGAATGGCAAACGCAGTTTTTATTATTTTTAGCTTTTATATTCATCATTCATCTCCGATTTCAGTTTCCCTTTGTTGGCTTTTGCGATAAACAAGAAAAATTAAAAAAATAATATAATTATTACCGTTACCGTTACATGCTATCGACGCCATGTTGAACATAGGCCTACATCATAGAATGTCTCGTAGAGGGATATTTGCCATACCTTCCACGCTTAGCAAGCGCATTGTCAACCGCATATTTTTTTATTTTTGGGTGTTTTAAAGAAGATGCTACTGCCAATCTCTTAGGTTATTTCCCTCTGTCGCTTGTTACGATTAAAATTTAAATAAAAATAAAATTTATACAAAGTGGTATAAATTTGTGCATAAAGCAAACATTGACTCAGCATGTTGTAATATAAAACTTATAACGAGCATCAGGAACTGCCACAGCAAGAAATATGTAAACAAAATGAATTTTACTAACGGAATCATAGACTGCACCACTTTGCTTCGCTTCTGTTAACAAAGTTCACGACATATACAAACAACATCTGGTCTATCTTATTGAGTTTCGAATTCAATATTGACTCATAACTCATATATGAGCAATGGCTATATTTTACGCTAATTTGTATTGCACTTGACGCTGAATAATATTTGCGAATCGTGTTTTCAAGTCAATATACTTGTGAAAATATCGTAAGCTTTGTAATTTTATTCTAAAATCAGTAGTTTTCTTCTTAACAATATAAATTGGATAACGTATCGGAAAACAATGGTCGTCTAAATAGGATTAATTTACCAAGATTGACTGATGTTATGCGATGTGGGTATTCGTTAAGGCCGTTATCTAATTCACTGTATGGTACGGAAGTGACGCAACGTGTTTTCAGTTATCTGCACAAATAAAGAAATCATTAAGGAAAAACAATAAGTGACAATGCGACGCTATAAAGTCACAAGGCAAACTCATCTTATCATTGTCACGTATCAACTTAAGAAATGACGAAAATTAATATATTGTTTTACAAACGCTTGCTATTGATTCGTTATGCTAAACATTAGCATCACGAGAGTACTGATCAATAAAAAAATTGAACTGAACTGAAATTTGTTAATTTTAATGCTGCAAAGATAAGTGAAAGAGTCCCAAAGAGAGTAGAGCCATGCTGCAGCTATATTAGTAGTATAGTTGTAGCAAGAAAGGGTCGGCCCAACCGGGGAAATACCACGTGGTCACAGAATACCAGCATAAAATAGCAGCTTAATGCCGCTTTGTTTGGTATGGTGAGTGTAGAGAACCGGAAACTTTTTTTACTGAAAACGAAGTATTCATTCTTAGTCCTCACGAGTGACAAAGCATCTGCATTTTGATTTTTAATCGAAGATAGATATAGCTGTCCATGGATAACCATTCTCTTGTCGTCAGGTGGACTGTATTCTAGTTTTTCACCCTTATAAAAATGATAGGGGCGGTAGAGAAACGTAACTTCTTTAAATGTTTACTTTATCGTGTAAAAATTATATAAGTTAATCGTATGAAATGTGATAAAATCGTACACTTGCAAACATACCGGAGAAACATACGACCTCTTTTGATTCCATAAGCTGACAAAGATGAATAAGAAGAGCCTTTTAGATACTCCAGGAGTTTAATTAGACGGAATTTAAAAAATATCTTTTAAGTCTTTAAATTTAGTTGAAGTAACAGTCTTTATACTTCCACTGCTGGGCACAGGTCTCGTCGAATTACTGAAAGGATTTTCGGGCAAGGAAATGTCTACTGCATTGTCTGGTTCTAAGTTGGTGGACTTTATATGTTACATTTTTATTTAATTTCTCAAACATGCTCGTTTCCTCACAATTTTCTTCAACACCAAGCATGTGATGAATCAGTATTTAAAGTTTCATTTAACAATTTCATAGGTGCCGACGGGGATTGAACTCAAGTTGCTCGCGTAACTCTTCCACAGTAAATTTCCTGGAAGGTAACGTGTGCTTTTGATCTACCACGACTCTACTAGTTCTTGTAATTATATTAAATCTTAAAGAGATATATTTTTGAAAAAGGCAAACATCCATTAGTGTATTTTAAATGTCAGCAGGATTAAATACAACCGTAAACAGAAAACTTTGAATATAAGCAGGACAAGTTTATCCTGTAAAAGCACTGCGGTCCCGGTACCTTTAAATCTCAAACAAACCAGCAGCCTGTGAATAATTAATCACGTTAAATAGAAAACGTAACAAGAAAATCGATTCAAACGCACGGAGTTGTTAACAAATCTCTGGACTGCAATAAAATTAAGAAAGTAGAACCTGAATAAAAATGCTTAATTAATGCTATTGATAAAACACATAGCGTGAAAAGACAAAACGTTCTTAGAGGTATACAAGGTATACGTTGTATAAGTGGTAGAGCTACGCTGCAGGTATATTATGTTTTTAGCATGAATGTGTCAGCTCGGCCGAGGTGGGCTCACACTATCACAGAATACCAGCGTAAAATAGCAGCTTAGCTACTCTGTTTCGCTGTTTTGTATGGTGAGTGTAGAGAACCGGAAACGCTTTTTACTGTAAACGAGACATTCCAAGATGGAAGTTCTCAGGGGCAACAACGTATCTGCGTTTTAATTCTTAACCGAGGATAAATGTCTATTGGTCACAACATCCACTTACCATCAGGTAGACTGTTTACTTCCATGTCAACCTTATTCTATATATGTATGTAGATAAAAAGTTATTTCTCTTCCCCATTCTGATTATCGTGTCAGTCTTCAACTGATCTATATACCATTAACTGAAAATATGTAGACATTTTTCCTGTATGTTGATGAATGATGATCACAGTAATGATGTGAATGCTGAAAGCATCGCCTAAAATATTTTTCCTAGTCGATGTTCTCAAATGGCTCAGTCCCGGGCTACTTTCTGCATGTTTCATGATGTATTCACTCCATCTAAGAGGACTTGCCAGTGTAAGGCTACTTAGCGCTTGCCTGTGTGAGGCTGCCACTCAAGAATCTTTCTATCCTATAATTTCTTGTTTAGAATTTTATCCCACTGAGAAAACCTAAGTAAAACGCTTTCAATAGATTGCCGAGTGATTTTGGTACCCCCCGACCGCCCACCAATAAATGTGACGAGTAGATCTGTAATCATTTCTCAAATGTGGTTCCGCAATCCAAGTTAGCTTCCTCGGTTGACGTCATTGGATTTACATGTGACAAAAGAAGCAAAAAGGAAACCGTGTTTTTAATAATTTATTACTAATTTTAGAAACATTTCTTATTAAGTATTTATAAAACAAATCAAATCAAAGAAGCAAATTGAAAGATTTTATCAATTAGAACATTTATTTAGTGGAATGGACAACTACTAAAAAGATCCTAAAGAAAAAAGTTGGAGAAATTATAGATAATAGTTGATATCATTTATACCGAGTAGTAATATCAGAATTGCATCAGATAAGAAAACACATTAAATAACAGGATGTTAGATAATCCCTGATTACATTTCAAACTTTGCCAGGATTTAATATTTAGTAACTTCACTTATGGTATTATTATTAGCAACTTTTCGATGAACTTCACAAGTATACGAACATAGTTCCATTTTTGATATTCAAACAAAAATGGTCTCTAAGTTACTTTGAACATTGAGAGCTTTGATATCTTACTCGCAGTAAAAACATTTTGGTAAATTTGCCGATCGAACCTACGGGCGGACCATTCGTTTATGTGCAAAAACAGCTATAAAAGTCAACGAGCATCTAAACTCCAAGGAAGTTTCGCCAAATGGCAGTATACGTAAATTGCGGGAAGCGTTCCGCTGTAAGCATTATGGACACCGATCTCGTGTTTACTCGCCTCATACATAGTAGTTATTGGTTAAATAAATAATTTTGCATATTATATAGTCACTGTAAGAGTAACCTTATTAGAAATGGTAGGAGGATTGGGCAAAGATGTAGGACGTGTATTCGTTGTGATTGACCAGACTGTACAATCGTCCCGGCAGGCATTCTTAGAAGGGTTGACCGCCGGCTGGAAAGGGCCTTCAGGAAAAGGCAAACGGCTAATTATTAGCCATATAGGCGGGGGAGAAGAATTTGTAGAAGATAAGAGGAAAAGAAGATTACCATCAAGAGATGAATGCTGAGTGTTTTGAGTAGTGGTTTAGTGGGGTTTTGCCCAAACTAAAAACTGATTCCGTTGTGGGGATGGATAATGGACAATGTCTTGGAATAAACCAAGAATACAAGAGTAGATAGCGAGCAAAAATATCCCATTGGGGCCACAAATGGTAAAAGCTACTCTTATAGACATTGTACGGCAGCACAAACATGAACACTGCGACAAGTATACCGTGGACGAGATTGCAGCGGAGCGTGGAGTCACTGTTTTACGTTTGCCTCCTTATCATTGTGAGCTCAGTCTCATTGAGCTGATATGGACGCAGGCCAAAGGGTATGTTGCAAGACACAACAAGATCTTCAAAATGAAAGATGTAAAAAAACTTTTCGAAGAAGGACCAAATGAAGTGACTGCCGAAAAATGGAGTAGCTGCGTGGCTCATATAATAAAAGAAGAAGACAACATGTTTAATCTCGTCCACATGATCGATAGTGTCTCACATAAGTTTAGAATAAATGTTACTGACAGTGACAGTGATGATATTATATCTGATGACGATGAATAAAATAATTTTATACTTAAGCATATTTTTTTTTTAATGAAATCCCTATGACAACATACACTATGGATAATTTTCGCCTGATGAACTGACAAAATGGATGTACCCTTCAGTTAAAAAAATATTTTTTTTTACCATTCTGTCGTTTTCTTTATCAGTCAGTCATTTTGTTTTCGGTTCAGTCATTTAATCACAACACTATTTTTGATACATCAATACCTGACAACACAGTAAACGTCAGGCAGCTTCGTTTAATTAAAAATACGACTTTAGTTGTAAATTTTGTATCACGGACGTATGAAACAAGTTACATATAATAAAAGTGTATAATGTCTGCAGCACAAATGGCCGGCTTAACCGGGAAGGATTATGGCAAACCAGTGTAAAATAGCCGTTATAGCTATAGAACGAATGGATCGGCTTAACTGGTGAAGGACTACAGCATACCAGCCTAAAATAGCCGCATAATGTTGTTGTGTTTCGTATGGTTAGTGTATAGAAGCGGATAATATTTTTTTACTATAATATTCTAACCTTTTTACAAGAATTTTATATCTTATTCCACAGGGGTGACAGTTGTGATAGGTGTATGTATGGGCCTCAAAAACAATTTGCCATTACGTGGGCTGTGTGCTCCTTTGTTACTCTCCATTCCTTTTTAGGGTTCCGTACCCAAAGAGTAACCAACGGGTCCCTATTACTAAGCCTCCGCTCTCCGTCCGTCTGTATGTTAGCGGACTTTATCTCAAGATCCGTGATAGGTAGACAGATGAAATATTCACAGAATATGTATTTCTGTTGCCGATATTACAACAAATAATAAAAATAAAAATAAATTAAAAATTAAAGGAGGCTCCCTTACTAGATACGTGTTTTACGAAGGTACGGAGCCCTTCATGCGCGAGTCTGACTTGGCCGGCTTTTAAATTTGGTTTTTAAATTTAAATTGATTTTTCGAAATGTTCCTTATTATTGGCAAAGCTCGTTTGCAATTTTTTTCTTAATATATTAGTTATAGTATACGACTTTGTGTTTTTGTCACTGTCATTCTCCTTATTTTGGTTTTATAGAGTGGCAAAGCTTAAGGTGACCATATTACCCTCACGTAATTTATTATAAAAATTGACGGCTCCGTGGGGCAGTGGCTTAGCTTGTGTTGAAGCGCTGGGGGTCGCGGTTTCCAATCCCGCACGGAACAAGTACTTGTATGGCCTAAAAGTAATTGTTCCGGGACTGGATGATTGTTCTTGTGCAAATTATGTTCGTAAGCTACCTCCACTACACGACAGAATTTTAAGTATGGGGTACCGTTTCTCAGAAAACGGAAATTAAAAAAGAAATTTTATTAAGCATAGTCTTTGAAATTTTTATTTACTAAAGGAAAAAAAAGACGTCTTTACAAATTTTTCAATTTTCTAATAGAATATTCAGTAGTGGTAGTCTTGGATCTATTTTAAAACATTTCCATACGTTACATTCAATTTGGGTCTTTATACCTTATAATATCTTTCATATTTTCGGCTTGGATAGAAGCCAAAAGAGCGTTTTACTCAAAAATACTGTTAAATATTACGAACCTCAGATGCAAACTATTGAACAATGAGGAAAAAATAGCAAGAATTTTTTCTTGCTATTTTTTCCTCATTCTTTCTGGTAAGAAACTTCACAAATAAAACTACAATTGGTGTTTTAGCAAAAATAATTGAAATTATGCACCCATTAGTAACTGAAAAATTACTATAAATAATTTAAATTAGATAAATAAATATACAAATACAAATTTTTTTTTTGCTTGTTAAAATTAAAAAAAAAGCTGGCCAAGCCAGACTCGCGCATGAAGGGTTCCGTACCTCCGTAAAACACGGATCTAGCAAGGGAGCCCCCTTTAATTTTTAATGTGTTTTTATTATTTGTTGTAATAGTGGCGACAGAAATACATATCCTCACGTACTATACTAGAATATCAAACGAGTTCACAGTCTACTTGATAGTAAAAGTGAGCTTCTATACGATAGCCCACGAACATATAATCAACTTCGAATAAAGAAAGCTATAAATCTGTTATCACCTTTAAGATAAAGTTACAGTCTAAATACAGTCCACGGCTGAACACAAGCACTAGTCCCTTATTTCTTACTAGGTTATTGAGCAATTGTGTTGCGCTGCTATATACAGTCTGTCCTAGTAATGGTGGATAATCTGGTACGTACGTTTTTGGGCGGGGGAGAGGTGGCCTCGGTTCCCTAAAAAAAAATTCTATCTCTAACGTTTCGCGGTCTACGCGATGTTTTATAAAATTCCGAAAATTCGTACTTCTGCTCACATTTGTGGTCATCACGTCCGCAGTTTAATGCCTAGATCGGATTTTTTCTTTTAATGTGTTCCCTAATAATGATTTTTCTAAATTACCCTTAAAAATTTTCAACTACTATGGGTAGTATTTTACAAAACGGCACTAAACATAAGTTTAAATTTTTTACTTTATCTAACTGCAAAGTTTGAGCACCTGTGGTGAAAAAAAAACGTATAGAATCTATGTGGCCAACATTTACAAAGTTTCCCTATATCATAAGTATTCTAAAACATTAGCACACCATGTACTTAATGTCATTACTTACTGAGCTATAGTCGTTAATGTGTAAAAGTAGGCATTTCATGACAAAATTACAAAATTATTGCAGATAGTTTTTTTTTAACATTGCATTTCTTTATTAGGTAAGTACAATTATCGCCCTTGAAAATTTTACTTTACTACCTGCTCGCCTTGTTTGGACAAATTCTAAGCTGTGTAAGCGAGACAACAAAAAATCTAATGGGTTAATATCAGGAAATCTTGGTGGCCCTAATATCAGCCCAATTCGGCCGATCCACCGATCACGGTTGGCCTTGTTTAAGTAACTCCTTACTTGGACGGCGTAATGTGCCGGACAACTATCATTTTGGAGTCACATTCTTCGCCGAATGGCTAGTGGCTCATCTTCTAATAAATGGGGTAGCTTATTTTGTAGAAATTCTAAATAATTGGCCCTGTACACGCCCCTAGCTGCCCCAACCAAAGGGTGACGGGATTAGGGCCCATGAGTAATCCCATCGACGAGCAGCAGAGGGACGGGGCCAGAATATGGCCGCGTGGAATTTCCTAATTACAATAAACAATATGGGAGGAAGCTAGAAACACGTAGTACTTACCATTATCCGAAGCTAACGTCGCACCAAAGCTTGGGCAGGCCGTGAGTGTGTGTAATAGTGGATGGCGAGTAGTGTACAGTGAGGTGTGAATGTGTGGGGCCTTGCCAAGCATAGGCGAACTGCAGCGGCCGAGTTCCAGGCTGCTCCAAAATGCTGCACCGCTTCAGACTGCTTCGGCGCCGGACCACTTCTTCGTTCATCATTATGACAGTCCATTAACTCGTTTCGCGTAGCAACAGTTATTTCTAGAATATCAAAGGCCGCACTAGCTAATATTGCCGAATGCACTTATACAGATCCTGAGTCGGACCCAATAAGTCCCTGGGAAGCTCTCCAGCTAGGAATACGCGTCACAAATCCTAGACCGTATATTTACGGGCCGCGCTTAATTATTCCGAGTTCCCTAACAAAATTGACAGTGTGCTGACGTTAGCACCGCTGACAGACGACTCCGCCTTTTTCGCTCGCGACCCGCGCGCTATTGCCACGCTCGCACGAACTTCAACCGGTATCGCGCCGAGCCGAGTGACATCTGGCGTCGATTCTTGACGCGTTTGGCGCGAACAGGCCCCATTCAGTTTACCCGGCAATTCTAGGAGCCTATGATTCTTCCGTTTAGTATTCCTGTCCAATAATTTATTTTAAACTGGTATTGCGACCTATCTTTTCTCATCAAATATGGGTTTGTTCGCTGCCAACTGTGCAGATTATGCAAGTTAAAGTATCCGTCTCTTTTACACGTTGATTCGTTGCTCCACAAAATTTTTCTAAACAAAACCGGGATCTTCATCCATTCGCCTTAGCATTTCTCTGCAAAAAGTAACTCGTGCTGAGTAGTCACGTTGTTGATGCGTTTGCACACGTGTAACATAATAAGGGTGAAGTCCCCATTTTTTGAGAATCCGATGTGCTGTAGAGTGCGATACTCCAGTGCGTCGTTCGATATCTCGCATCGAAATAGACGGATCTTTTTCAACCATATCATGGACAATTTCTTCAATTTCAATGTCAGGTATCGTCCTCTGCAACTGGCACCACCAACACCAGCAACAGGCACTCTCCTCCCTGAATAAATGCCGTGCACTCTAATAAACACGCTACATTCACCATAGATAAAATGCATGGTAGTATACTCTTGGGGTTTGTACATTTCTCGTGACATGACACAGCCCTGTTGTTATGCACAAATCATAAGTCCAGTAGAATACCGAGTTGTCACAATTATCACCAAACAATTAAGATCCAATCAAAATGCACAAGTCAAGAGTCCAGTAGAATGCAAAATAGTATTTTGTAGCCAAAAGTCTGAAATAATAGAGCACATGCGATGTCAAGAAGGTCGAGATACGCGCCAAACATATTTAATAATAACTAAACACGAATTCCAAACACGAATTCATACAATGGAGTATCTGTCGATCATTTTTTCTCACATTAATCCTAGGCACCGTTTGTCTCGCTCACACAGCTTAGAATTCGTCCAAACAAGACGAGCAGGTAGTACAGTAAAATTTTCAAGGGTTTTCGCTGTGTGTGTAATAATAATAAATTTTGTAATTTTGTAATGAAATGCTTACTTTTGCACATTAACGGCTATAGCTCAGTAAGTAATGACACTAAGTACATGGTATGCTAATGTTTTAGAATCCTTATAATATAGGCAAACTTTTAAAATGGTTGGCCACACAGATCCTATACGTTTTTTTTTCACCATGGTGCTCAAACTTAGCAGTTAAATAAAGTAAAAAATTTAAACTTATGTTTAGTGCCCTCTTGTAAAATACTACCCATAGTAGTTGAAAACTTTTAGGGTAATTTAGAAAGATCATTTTTAGGGAACACATTAAAAGAAAAAAATCCGATCTAGGCATTAAACTGCGGACGTGATAACTACAAATGGCGTAGACCGCGAACCGTTCGGGATAGAATTTTTTTTAGGGAACTGAGACCACCTCTCTCCCGCTCGAACACGTACGTACCAGATTATCCACCATTACTGGGACAACCTGTATATAGCAGCGCAACACAATTGCTCAATAACCTAGTAAGAAATAAGGGACTAGTGCTTGTGTTCAGCCGTGGACTGTATTTAAAATGTAACTTTATCTTAAAGGTGATAACAGATTTATAGCTTTCTTTATTCGAAGTTGATTATATGTTCGTGGGCTATCGTATAGAAGCTCACTTTTACTATCAAGTAGACTGTGAACTCGTTTGATATTCTAGTATAGTCCGTGAAGATATGTATTTCTGTCGCCACTATTACAACAAATAATAAAAACACATTAAAAATTAAAGGGGGCTCCCTTGCTAGATCCGTGTTTTACAGAGGTACGGAGGTATATGCAGGATATACGGCAGACTTCACATGTCTTCTTAATGTTTTAATTCCTAAGTTATGCAGGTTTCTCCCGATGTTTTCTTCACCACAGAGCACGAGGAGAGACTTACAATTTATATGCGTTAAAGGTATTTACCTCACAACCTCTTATTATACTGACTCTTACCATTTAAATTGGAATAGTTAGGCGTTGATTTTCTTAACATTTTCTTACTTAGTAAAGCCATGCTGCAGCTATAGCTATAGCAGACTCATTCGTGCTACAACCATAAACCATAATTATGGTTAAAGCACGAATGAGTCTGCTCAACCGGGAAAGGACTGCTCCCACATAATAACAGCGAAAAATTAAAGCGTTTTGTATGGTAACTGTAGACAATGGAGACCCTTTTTACTGGAAATGAGGCATTCAATCTTAGTCTTCATAGGTGACAACGCATCTGCATTTTGGTTACCACTTACCATCTGCTGGATTGTACATACATTTATATGATGGTGTCATTCTCTAAAAAAATATTTTACATTTTTTAAATTGGTACGAGCTCCTTTAATGGCGGAACCGATTGAAGAGTAATTTCCACTGGCAACACAGAATTTATGAAAATTCTACGTGCTAGCTTTCTGTGCTCTCGGCGGCGTTAAGGAATTACAACGGGTTGTTGCTTTCATTTTTAATGACACCATCGCGAACTAGTGCTGGGTGTAAGATCTATGCCATCAAAAACATAATTTGTAATAAAAACCAAGTCTCGCAACTCAGTTCTTCTACCGTAAAAAGTTGTGAGATCCATGTAATACCAAGTCGGTTTATTTTATTCAGTCCCTACTTATGGGTCCTTCTGTCTTAAGTTATTACGTAATTAGTTAACCTAACAACATCTTATAGTGACCACACCAATATTAAAAATCTTTTATGTTTTAAATAAATAGATTGACTAAAAAGGGACTCCGGTTCTCTACACTTCTCTACACTCACTATATTTGACGCTGGTATTCTGTGAGAGCGTGGTCCTTCCCCGGTCGAGCCGACCCATTCGTGCTACAACTATACTACTGATATAGCTGCAGAATGGCTCTACCACATATGATTACGTATGATTATTTATATGGGATTACAAAGTTATCTCTGCAGTTATTGTATCTCGAAAACTGGAGCGAAATTGCAAAATATTTCGATTTTTCCTTGATTTATATATTAAACAAAAATTGTGTTCCAAATTTGAAGCTTCTATGTCTGCTAGAAGTACCTTAGAGTTTTGATGATCGGTCAGTCAGTGAGTGATAAAATTAAGAAACTTTGACTTGTTATAATTCTTAAACTAGTGGTTCAAATTTAATTTAATTTGATATATTTCGAGTTTATATAATACCTATTTGGTTACTGAAAATTCAGGCTTTTAGTTTCATGCAAAACAAAGTTATAGGGTTTCGAAAATGGCCTGAACTGCTTCGAGAAAAGGATGGTACGGCCGTGGCACTTTTTTGCTCGACTTGGCGGGGGCACGGCAGATAGTGATCATCACAATATTAATTAGTGCGTGTTGCCAATGATGACTAATGGAATTGAGACGTGGTCCTTCAATGCTGGCCGTATGAGGAAGCTCAAGGTCGCTCAGCGAGCTATGGAGTGGGCTATGTTTGGAGTTTCTCTGTGTGATAAACTTAGAAATGAGGATATCTCCATTAGAACCAGAGTGACCAACATAGCCCAACGGATTAATAACCTGAAGTGGCAATGGGCCGGCCATATAGCTCGAAGAACCGACAACCGATGAGGAAAAAAGTTTCTCGAGTGGCAGCTTCAGTACCGGTAGGCGAAGTGTAGGGTGACCTCCCACTAGATGGAGAGACGACCTGGTAAGACATCCAAGAAGACGATGGATGCAGGTGGCTCAAGACCGTGCTTTGTGACATTCTTTCGGGCAGGCCTATATTCAGCAGTTCGTAGGGGTAGGCAGAGACCACTTCTTTCCACTTGCTACGATCCTTACATACTTGTTTCGCTTCGTCCACTTTCATTATTCCCTTCATACATGCATATATCACATAATTATAGTAATATGGTATGAATCAAATAATTTATAATTTTATAGCCCTATTGATACTATAGCACACTGCCCTAGTTCGTTTCCAATTTTCAAACATTCTTGTCCTTTTTCGTGGAAAATTCATATTGTTTTTACTTTATTCTTTGAGTCTTCGCTTCTTTTGAAGTGGACCCTTTGGTTTCCTGAAATTCCATGAGCTTTAAGAAGATTAAACAAACGAAGTTATTAAGACGTTTAGTGATTGAAAATTGTAAAAGGAATTTTCATGTCCAATTCTATCTTATGTATTTCAATTTTCTTTAAATATATATAATTATTTTGAGTAATGTTTAGGTATCGGTTAAGTATCTTTTATCATAATAGGATTTATTTATTTGTTTAGTATTCTTTATTGCACACCATTGCCGTGTAGTGGCGGTCAAGAATATCCACTACCCCATATCCTCCCGTGGGTGTCGTAAAAGGCGACAAAGGGAAACAGGCAGGAGATGGGCAGCAGCATCTTCCTGATAATAGCCAAATTACAATAAAAAAAACTGCGGTTGCCAACCCGCTCGCCAAGCGTGGCAACTATGGCAAATACCCCCCTATGAATGACAGTAACAAAGAAACGGCCCCCAGTCCCCGGCGGCCCCGCTATACATGGCTACGGTGGCGACCATGGTAACGGCGGGGCAGGGGGTGCTAAGAATCTCCGGTGGAGGTTCGGTTGCCACCTTAGATGACTCGACCTGGCAACGTACAACGCACGCACCCTGAGGACTGACGAGAAGATCGTGGAGCTGGAAGAAGAGATAGACAAGTTGCGCTGGCATATTATAGGATTATCCGAAGTCCGAAGAGAGGGGGAGGACACGGTAATCCTCGAATCCGGCAACTTGCTCTATCACCGGGAGGGCGACCATTTGTCCCAAGGAGGTGTCGGATTTATCGTCCACAAGTCTCTCGTTAACAACGTTGTAAAGATCGGGAGTGTGTCGACGAGGGTTGCGTACCTTATACTCAGAATCACCAAACGGTATTCGCTGAAGGTCATACAGGTTTACGCACCAACCTCGGCACACCCCGATGAGGAGGTGGAGGAAATGAATGAGGATATCTCTAGAGACACGCATTCCTCCAAAACCCAATATACGGTGTTAATGGGAGACTTCAATGCAAAACTAGGCACAAGAGAGAACGGTGAGCTGAAAGTAAGGAAATTTGGAATAAGGCAACGGAACCCAAGGGGCCAGCAGCTGGCCGACTTCATGGAGAAAGAGGGACTCTTTATGATGAACTCTTTCTTCCAGAAGCGGCCCCCCAGGAAGTGGACCTGGTCGAGCCCCGACGGTTCCACAAAAAATGAGATTGACTTCATTATGACGACCAGACGACAACTGTTCAGTGATGTCTCCGTGATCGCGAGGGTGAAAACTGGTAGAGATCACCGAATGGTTAGAGGCACACTGAACCTAAACGTTAAGTTGGAGAGGTCTCGTCTAATGAAGTCAACGCTCCGTCCCCCTCGTGCTCTGTTCCAAAGTCCCGAAACCTTTCAGCTCGAGTTACAAAACCGTTTTCAGTGCCTGGAAGACTGCAATTAAGTGGACGATATGAATGACAAGCTCGTGGAAACTGTCCATGCGGTCGGAGCTAAGTTCTGTAAGACCCGCCGCAGAAGAACACAAAAATTCTCCGATCACACTCTTAATCTCATGGCTGTTAGACGGGAGATGAAGCTACATTCTTCAACAGACTAGACAGCATACAGGCATCTGAACAGACAGATCTCCAAATGCATGCGGCGGGACTTACGCAACTTCAATACAGCTCGTATTGAAGAAGCGATCGAGCGGAACCAAGGCTCCAAAGTCTTTGCCAGAGATCTGTCTATCAGAAGAGCCATCTGTCAAAGCTGAAGACAGAATGTGGCAGCATCGTTTCCGGGACACCTGAGATTTTGAGTGAGATTGAGAGGTTCTATGGGCAGCTGTACACATCATCGTTGGAGCCACACGCAAGTGTGAGTAACGATCTAAGAGCGAGTCTCATCCGACACTATTCCGAAGATATCCCGGATGTCAGTCTGAGCGAGATTAGGATGGCTCTCCAGCACCTTAAAACGGTAAGGCCCCAGGCGAGGATGGAATTACAGCGGAGCTTCTGAAAGCGGGTGGAAGACCGGTACTTGAAGTCCTACAGAAGCTCTTTATTTCCGTCCTCCATGGTGGCATTACACCGGAGGCGTGGAGCAGAAGTGCGGTGGCCTTGTTCTTCAAGAAAGGTGATAACGCTCTCTTGAAGAACTACAGACCGATTTTCCTTCTTAGCAGCGTCTACGTGCTGTTTTCTAGAGTCATAACGAATCGTCTCGCGCGCAGAATTGACGACTTCCAGCCTCCCGAACAAGCCGGTTTCCGGAAGGGCTTTAGCACCATAGACCACATACATACCCTTCGGCAAGTTGTACAGAAGTCCGAAGAGTACAATTTGCCACTATGTCTGGCATATGTGGATTATGAGAAAGCCTTTGATTCCGTCGAAATTCGGGCGGTGCTGCAGTCCCTTCAGCGGTGCCAAGTTGACTGTCGGTATATCGAAGTGTTGAAGTGCTTGTACAGTAGGACTACGATGGCTATCCGAGTACAGAACCAGAGTACGAAACCTATCCAATTGCAGAGAGGTGTAAGACAGGGTGACGTCATATCCCCGAAACTCTTCACCGCTGCATTGGAAGACGTTTTCAAGCTTCTGGACTGGAAAGGATACGATATCAACATCAATGGCGAGTACATCACTCACCTTTCATTTTCCGACGATATAGTCCTTATGGCAGAATTGCTGGAGGACCTAAGCACTATGCTCAATGACCTCAATAGTGTTTCCCAACGGATAGGTCTTAAGATGAACATGGACAAAACAAAGATCATGCTTAATGTCCATGTCACACCTATGCCGGTAGTTGTTGGGAGCACTAAGCTCGAAGTTGTTGACGAGTATGTTTACCTGGGACAAATAGTCCGACTAGGTAAGTCCAACTTCGACCGAGAGGTCAATCGACGGATTCAACTCGGCTGGGCAGCGTTCGGGAAGCTACGACACATCTTCTCGTCAGACATACCTCAAAACCTTAAAACGAAATTGTACAACCAGTGCGTGTTGCCAGTGATGACTTACGGAACTGAGACGTGGTCTTTCACTGCTGGCCGTATGAGGAAGCTCAAGGTCGCTCAGCGAGCTATGGAGAGGGCTATGCTCGGAGTTTCTCTGCGTGATAAACTTAGGAATGAGGATATCCGCAGTAGAACCAGAGTGACCGACACAGCCCAACGGATTAGTAAGCTGAAGTGGCAGTGGGCCGGCTATATAGCTCGAAGAACCGACAACCTATGGGGAAGAAAGGTTCTCGAGTGGCAGCCTCGTACCGGTAGGAGAAGTGTAGGGCGTCCCCCCACGAGATGGAGTGACGACCTGGTAAGACATGCAGGAAGTCGATGGATGCAGGTGGCTCAGGACCGTGCTTTGTGGCATTCTTTGGGGGAGGCCTATGTTCAGCAGTGGACTTGTGAAGGGCTGTAATGATGATGATGATGATGATGATTGCACACCATACATAAATTACAGAAATTATATATATAAAAGAAGTATGCAATGGGTGGTCTTATTGCTAAAAGCAATTTCTTCCAGACAACCAATGCATGGACAGGATTGCACGAATATGACAAGGGCAGATCAAATTAGTGTGTTAGAGAAAAAAGAGATAAAAAGAATAAACACATATACATATTATACATACACATACTACAAACATATATACATACAAAAAAAAATTGAAAAAAAAATCACTCAGTGGAGGCCAATAATTTTGCACTTACCAGACGTCGCTAGTTGGGGCTGTAGTGACAAACTTTATTTTTTATTATCTTGTTATTTTTTCTATTATAGTTTACTATATACAACAATTTAACTTGACTAGAGACATTTCTCAAATGCTTGACCTTATTCCTAAGTTACGTCACCCTGGTGGCAGAAAAAGTTGTGTAAGCTCTCATGTATTCGTTATATATTATAAAAAAATCGATTTAAATTTTTGCGTTAACAATTAAGACCATACAACGTAGCTTTAAAAATTAAGTAATATCGTTTAATGCTACTTGGTATAATGTTTCTAATTCTCAAGTGCACTTTAATCTTACAGTAATTGTCGTATCGTAAAAACATTATCGCAAAACATATATTAGACAGTTTTAATAACCCGCAAGTGTAATATCCCTTTACAAGATGCAGAAGTGTACAAGCTTGATTTTGAATGTAGTCTTTCTTATAAATAACACATAGCTAACCTGAAGAATCGACGCTCTGGGAAGTCTACAGTCTATGAACACGTACATGATCGCCCCCGTCACTACATTAGATTTGATAGACCACAAATCCTCGCAAAGCTAGAACAGGGATTCCTTACACGGATAATTCTCGATGCTATTGAAATAAAAAACATCTCAATTTCAATAATAAAGATGGCTGGGATCCTAAAATTAATAAAAATAAATCCTAACCTAAGCAAACAACTGCAAGACTTCAAGACACTATGAGATCGATCTGCGTAGATCAGACTAAAAATAAATAAATTTAAATTGAAGGTAGGCGTGGTTTACTATGATATTGGAACGTCGAACATCTCATCTCAGTCCCTCAGTGACCATTTGTGCTGTAAAGCACTCAAAGTATCGGGAATATGAAATAAGTTAATAAAACCCGATAAAATCTGCAAAAACGAGTTTCATTCAATGTGTAGTGTTCGAGTAAACAAAAGATATAATTCTATAAAAAATATCAAAATCCGACAAAAAGCCAACATTGATTTGATTCGTAATGCTTCATTTAATCTACACATGTTTTTGCGTGGTTAATACTTGGTAATTTCTAATAGATAGCAGTATACTGTCTCGTTTATTATACCAAGAAAATACGCTCAGCAACGCGGAACAGCGTCAAAGTGCTAAGCATCTGGTAACACGATGGCAAATTAGCATGTCAAGTCTGGCGATTATTATAAAACATTCCAATAGGAAATGCCCATTTCCAGACCCATATTGTGTATTGCTAATGGAATAGATAATCGGACATATGACGATTTTTCTTTTAATTTGCACAAGTAGCATTGTCGTTAATATTTTGTTTAATGACCGTTCATTTATGTTCGTTTAGTACAATTTCACTCTAATTGTCGCTTGGACAGTGCATGCGAATGTGCTTATTAGGAAAATCGGAAACGATTTGCAATTGTAATTTATATGGCATTCGAATTGAGCTAAATATTTTATTTTACGCTCTATTTGGGACACGGAAACTCGTAATTGAATTCATGGAAATGATTGTATTTTAACACAGTATAATTAAATTATTTAAAAAATTAACATCGACATCGATAAACAAAGGATTTCTTAGTTTATATTATGCGACAGTAAACTTTATATGTAAGTACATAAAATCAGCGTAATTGGTTAACTAACCACGGAGGTATTGTATAAAATACAATCAAATCATAATCTCTTTCTATTGAACTGGATTAAAAACAATAAGTGTTGCATTTTACCATCATCATTATCATCATCACCTTAACCACCATCGCCATCTACACATAAATGTCTACTGTTGAATATGAGCCCCAACCATTGTAGGGAGAATTTGCCTTAATCGCCACTATTGGCATTAAGATTGACCTGTTAAGATTGGCTGTCTACGACCCTGAGGGAACAGCGCTTGGACTTCGCTCTACGTCAAGCCTGTGATCCCTTTCATAGAAACTTAATTGTACATGTGCGGAAGTAAGATAAATAAATAATTTACTATAAATCTTGACTTTATTAAGAACTCCCCTACTTCTGAACCCCTAACGGTACAAACAGTATCAGACGTCTCGCACATTTGACACTGCTACCCGGCGCAGATGTGGTTATGTTGCTTTTAGAGTAAACTAGATGGTTATACCGCCATCTATCGAAAACTATACGATTTTTCTGTCATTTCTCATAGTCGCGTCTTACGTCACCTACGGAATGAATTTGTTACATTGTGTTGGCATGAAAGAATGAATGAGAAAAAAAGACGCAGCAAATTAATGCTACAGAAGTGAATTTTAGAGTCGACAGGTTCAGGGATGACCTAGACGGAAGTTGACCGACCAAACTCAAAAGTACCAGTAAAGGAGCGAGAGAGATGTAGTTTCAGTGCCAAATGTTGTGTTATACGCATCGGCTGAATATCATTCAGGCCGCTAGTTGAAGTTTAGTTTAGCCTTTTTACTAAACGGAGCCGCATTTATTAAAAAGACTAACCTGTTAACTGAAGGGCTAATTAAGCTCATTGGCTGCGTTATTTGTATGATATTAGGTCTAATCAAAATCCTCTGCTGCACAAAGACACAAAGCCCTTTCTATTGATTGCATTATAAGTGAGATATTTTACAAAGCTGCTACGCTTTGGTAGGCGGATTGACGGCTGCAGTTTTTTTTTTAAATGTTTTATTAGGAAGACGCTGTACATCACCTTAACAAACAAAGGTCAATTTTTTAGAGTTACGAATTAGAATACAGTAGAAAAAAAAAACAGAATGGTTTATTAAGAAATATTCTGCTTTTTTTTACTTTCATCACTGGTATGGAAACATGCTCTGCCCTGAAAAGAACAAGCAAACAACTAAGCGGGCTCATTTCTTCCAAATTAACACTATGCAGTAAAAATTAGTAACAGATCACCTGCTAGTAAGTGATTATGCATTTACTGAACACTTAGAATAGAGTACAAGACAATAAAATAGAATAAAATAATCATGAAATAGAATAATAAATCGATATAGATTACGAGTATTACTAGTTTAACGTCATTTATGTTTTTAACTTTGATTCGGAAAAAAAATCTCTCACCTGGGAAGAACCAGCAGGCAACCCTATATGACTTACTTTGTAAATAATAATTTACAATGTTATACAATCGAACATTTAGAAAATATATTCTTGAATATTATAAGAAAACATATAACCTACATAAAAAAGAAAACTACAAGCGTTGCCACTGAAAACTGAATCCACTGAAACGCTTCTACGGCGTAGGCCGGTGATTACATTAGTTTGCATGGTTTCTGTTCTTGAAATGAAAAGTGTTTAACAATTAAGATACACTGAGTTAAAAAAAACAATGCAAAAATAATCCAACACGTCACGTTTCCAAATTATTTCTTTTTTATTTACCAAAAAAAATTTAAAAATGCTTACAAAAATATTAAAAAATTAAAAATGAGCTGCCATATCTTTTTTATATTTATTTTTATCTTTGTCTCTTATTACAGACCAGCAATAGTCACCTAACATAGCTTGATAATTTTGCTTAAAAAAATTTAAGATTCTGGTGAAAACGCTCTCCATGTTCGTCACTAACGTGTCCAAGGTTTTCAGGGAAGATATCGAGGTAAGAGTGAAGGAAATGAATTTTCAGAGACATGTTAACACCTATCGTTGAAAATTATGTAATAAATCAGCAACTAACTTTCGGTAAGTTTAAATTATTTGTTGCCTAAGCACCTTTGGATGACTAGTCGTAATGAATTTCAAGCACACCTTTCAGTATCCGAAACACTGTTTGTTCACTTCGTTTACGGTACATAGTAACTCTTGTTTTGGGACCAAGTAACCTCCATTGTTGCAGTCGTAAACCTAGAAATTCAGCTTTGAACTTACAGAGTTGTAAAACTCTGACTAAATCTATCAATTCAGACTTGAGCTATCATGTGTGATTCTTCATCAACATGAAACAATTCACCTGAACTTTTAATTCGAATTTGAACTTCTTTAAATCCCTTGTTAGTCATCAATGTTTCACTGGAACAACCAGGAGATTCTGGAACTTGCTGCTTGTCTGAACTGTAGATGGGTTTAGTAACCGAAGAAACATTTGCACATATAATTTTATCTTTGTTCTTGTCGTTAAAACAAAATGTGTTTGTAAGACAAAAGTTACAATAATGTTCGTGGTTGGATGGTTCCCCCCATATTAATGGCATATTAAAATTCAAAGAGGTGTCCACCTGCTGCTCAGGAGCTTAGCGTTCTTCTACATCTTTCATAAAATTCGTGGGG
Organism: Parnassius mnemosyne; assembly: GCA_963668995.1. NCBI lineage: Eukaryota > Metazoa > Arthropoda > Insecta > Lepidoptera > Papilionidae > Parnassius > Parnassius mnemosyne. The sequence continues at coordinate 38,278,423 of CAVLGL010000057.1, read as the reverse complement.
AACCCCTTTTGTCTTGGTGAGAAACTGATATTTTAAAATAATAAAAATATGCTTCTTTGAGTGATTCCGTTATGAGATATCCTTTCTACGATATAATAAGTTCACCACAAACAAAAACTGTCTGACTGTACTTTACACATCTTTTTTAAAACTTTAAAAACAAATAATTGTTTCATTAAATACTATACTGCCTCAAAAATTTAGAATGAATTCAGAAGCAACTTGTATGTATTTTGTAAACTAATTACATGCTCTGTTAAGACAAAACACAGTCTGTAGAAATACTTCCTCTTCATCTGGGGGGACGGCAGTGCCCCCGCCAAGTCGAGCAAGAAAGCGACACGGCCGTACCATCCTTTTCTCGAAGCAGTTCAGGCCATTTTCGACCCCCTATAACTTCGTTGTGGATAAAACTAGAAGACTTATTTTTTTGTAACCAAGCATGCATTGTATAGCCACGATATATTTCTAATTTCATTCAATTTTAACCAGTAGTTTAAGAATTATAACTAGTCAAAGTTTCTTAATTTTGTCACTCACTGACTGACCGATCATCAAAACTCAAAACTCGCAGACGAAAAATCTTCAAATTTAGAATACAATTAGTGTTTAGTGTACAAATTAAGGAAAAATTAAAATATTTTGTAATTTCGTTCCAGTTTTCTAGCATACAATACATCAACTGCATAAATAACTTTGTAATCCTATATAAATATATAGGATTACAAAGTTACATTTGCAGTGAATGAATCAGGATACCTGTATATGTATAATATAATGGAATAATAGATGTATATAGGTACCTAGATATAATTATGTTCAAAGGTAACTTGTAAAATGGTCAACGGAATGAAAAAGCAAAAATGGGACATGGCTTATTAAGTTGTACCAAAATCCCGCAAAGTATTAAGTAGACTAAATTGCTCGAATAAAACGTACCAATATCTTATAGTGACCATATCAATATTAAATTTCTTTTATGTTTTAAATAAATAGATTGACTTGGCCATCGCATGAAAACACAATGTATCTCACAAGTAATACATATTATATTAAATTAGATTGTTTAGTGCGATTGCCAAGTCAATTTATGTATTTAAAACATAAAAGATTTTTAATACTGATATGGTCACTATAAGATTGGCAGGTTAGCTTATTACGTAATAACTTGAGACAGAAGGACCGTTAAGTAGGGCTGAATAAATTAACTGACTTGGTATTACATGGATCTCAAAACTTTTTACGGTAGAAGAACTGAGTTGCGAGACTTGGTTTTTTTACAAGTTATGTTTTTGATGGCATACTCCTTTGACAGGAACTCTCTCAGTGGATGTAGTGATGCTTGGTGGCAGATAAATATTGGTGTTATCTATACAGGCTTTCTAATCAGAAAGGGAACCCTATCACTTAGTAGTGATAGTATTTAACACGTACAGTATCAAAATTCAATAATTAATTATCAGTTTGATCATTAAGTCATTTATCACTGTCTATTAAAAGACTATAATATAATGATATTTCTCATAGTTGGCTGGCAGTTTGGCAATAGCATTTACCCCTTACGACACCTCTTCAATCACTTACATCGCCAGTACACAGGTTTAATAATGCGGTAAACTACTGAAGTATTGATTATCATGTTTTAATACGCTGCACTTTACTAACGCTGCCGGTATCTAATAAGAATAAGCGAGTTTTTAACCTGTTAATATAAATGCGAACACTGATAAGTAATAAACATTGCTAGTGTGGTTCTTATATATTTCAAGAGAACAGGTGTTAGTAATGTTGAGCGCCACCGTTAATGCCTGGTACATGGCAACACTAACATAGCAAAACTAAGAGAGTCAAGATCCTTCTAGAATTTTCCATGGAAGAACTTTTTAGAACTATCGACACCTAGTCAGTCGGGACCGGTATGTACTCGAACATTCTGGATCTTTCTACAGTAGAAGATTCTGGAAATTATCTGAGGCCCTATATAAGACTGGTATAGATCGCGAATTAGAACTGCGCCCCCTTTTCCCTAAAGTGGATCGCTTCCGATTCGGCAGAAAGGCCACACAAGTCAACGCCAGTCTCACAGATGGTGTTTAGTGGGTAGGTACTTAGGTTTTGCAGTGAGTCCCACATAACCATGGCAGCCGGCTGTCGTGGTATGCTTAGAGTATTCACCACCTCCCTTCCTCGCTTCCAGGAGGGAAGCTCTTTCCATTGCTTCTGGGCGCAAAAAAGCGAACTAGTCAGTGTTGAGTTGACGATACAAGCGAATACTTCGAAGCGATACAAGTGCGAACTAAAGTTATCAGTAGTACAATTATTGTGTTTTGTTATTAGTGTGGTTTTAAGTAGTAATTAGGGTTCTGTAATTAAAGTGTCAACTTTGGTAACTAACTCGGCATTTTTTGATTGTCTCGAACCCCAAGCTCGTAACAGTAAGTATTGTATGTGTTAGAAGTTATACTTCCGTGATTATAATTTAGAAAAATAAAACTATAATATAATGATAACTTAACAAAAAAATGTCAAAATTTTTCACTGTCAAAAGCTACGTATATTTAACTTATTTTATTTTGTTATTTAGATCAGTAAATATATAAGAGAGTTGTTATAATAATTATTTTTTGGTTTCCGACATAATACTCATTTATAAAGGAAAATATTTCTGCTGCGTCGTTGTCAACTGTCAAAGCATAACGACTACAAACAATTTTTTATCAATATGGAATAAATCCTGGGAAGTAATGTGATAATTTTTTATTTATAGAGTAAAGTGCTTTTATTTACGACGTAAATGATTGTTTCAGGGAAAGATGCGGGGTACAGCAGCAATTAAATATAAAGTTATGTAATATAAAGACTTTTGAGTGCTGTAGAGATTTGTTTAGATTTTTTAATGAATATCTCTGCTCCGCTATATTCGCAGCCGGATTTCCTAAAGTGTCAAAATTGTGCCGACGGTAGGCTGTTTAAAGGTAAAAGGGGTTTAAATATACATATTAAACGATTCCATAGTAATAGCATTTCGGCTTCACAGCCTACCGTAGAAATTCATAACTCTTTTAGCAACTCAACTAATGACACAAATTTTTCCCTTTTTTCGGAGCAAATTTACAATTATCATCGTAATCTACCAGTGGTTAAAAGAATTCCTAGAGGTGTGAGGATGCAGCTTGCTAAAGCATTGTCATGCACTATTCAAATTTGTTTTACTAATAGTGAAAATAGTTGTCAAAAATTATTTACTTTCGCATATTCCCATTTTCATTTTGATAAAACAATAAATAAATCAATTACGTCTCAACTAAAAGAGACATCTTTTCAAAATTTAGATTACCCAATTAATACTCATTTATCTCGACCACGGCCTAAATTTAATTAAAAAAAAGTAGTTGAGTCGAAAGTAATGGATGGCGACTTAAAAAATGCATCCCGTATTTTATTCTCAGACGACATCCTGGCTCCTCGTAATGTCGAAACTCTTGAAGGCCTTCGTCAGAAGCATCCTTCGGTCAAACCTTCTCAGGGTTTACCGCTGCCTCCCAAGACTTCTATACAACCTTTACAAATTTCTGAAAAAGCAACTTTAGAAGCAATTATGTCATTTTCGAATGCGTTGCTGGCGGCATTGACGGAATTACGCCTCAACATCTTAAAGATCTTGTAAGCGCTTCTGCCGGTGACGCCAGCGGAGTACTTTTTAAAGACATTACAAAATTATGTAACTTTATGCTTTCTGGTAATTTTAATCCAAATTTCATTCCATTCTCAAATGGGGTAAGATTATGTGCCTTCAAAAAAAATGATAACGGTTTACGTCCTATTGCCGTTTGGTTCTACATTTCGACCCTTAACTTCAAAATTAGCTTGCAGGCACATAACCTCTAACCTTAAGGACAAATTTCAGCCTACTCAACTAGGCTTTGGCACTAGAGTTGGCTGTGAGGCGGCGGTACATTCAGTGCGTACATTTTTAACAAACTCTGATGCAGATGTTCGTGTGAAGGTTGACCTAAGGAATGCTTTTAACTCTATCGATTGGGTAACCTTGCTGAAAGAAGTGGCTAACAATACCCCCGAAATTTATCATTACGTTTGGCAATGTTATAGTCAAAATACTAACTTGTTTTACGAAAACCATGTTATCGATTCTGCTGTCGGTGTTCAGCAGAATGACCCACTAGGTCCAGCACTTTTCAGTTTGGGAATTCAACCCATTATTTCTAATTTGAAATCCAAGCTGAATGTCTGGTACCTGGACGACGGTACACTGGGAGGTAGAGCAGATGACGTCCTCAGTGATCTTACTCATATATTTCGAAATTTTAAAAATATTGGTCTTGAACCAAATATCAATAGATGTGAAATATTTTTTTCCAATAATTTATCTACTTCTCATAAAGACAGTTTAATTCAAAATTTCAATCATGTTTCTCCAGGAATAAAAACTGTCAGTACGGAATCACTATACCTGCTAGGTGCCCCGTTGTTTTTCGATAGTATTAAACCTATTTTAAAAACAAAATTTGATCAGTTTTTAAACCACGTTGATAAATTGTATAAATTAAACCCCCACATAGCTCTTACTATTTTAAAATATTGTCTCCTTGTACCTAGATTTACATACTTACTTCGCTCGAGTCCAGTCTGGAAATGTTCAGATATTTTAAAAGATATTGATAAGAATCTTAAAATAGCTATAAAAAAAATTCTAAATTTAACTTTAAATACAACAGCCTGGACTCAAGCTACTTTACCTATAAAATTTGGTGGCATTGGTGTGAGAAATCTTTCTAGCGTTGCATTGCCTGGTTTCCTTGCTTCCGTGCATAGTGTAAGTGACTTTTGTAAGATAATTTTAAATAATAAAGTAGACCTATGCTTTTCTACTGAGGCAGGGCAGACATGGCAAACGCTCTGTTCCGGTGAAAATGTTCTACTGGAAGTTAAGTCAATTCTCAGGAGTGAATAGCAGGGGTTCTTAAGGATAATGAGGAAGGCTTGTTCACGTCGGTTGGTCATCAATTTTATCCATGGAAGGAAAAAGGGAAGATCTCCTGCCAACATTGTGATCGGCCCGGTGAGCCCGGGGAGCGACCAATACTCCATATGATAGTTCGGAGCTATTCTACTTTGAAACTTTGATAGCGTCATTTAGGCTTATATGTGTTTCGCTTGTGGTGCGACGACAGTGCCGTCACAATACAATTAAATTATAAATAATAAAAGTTTTCGTTTTCCTTAACAGGCTGTAAAATCAATTTGAAATTTTACCTGCAGTTCAAAAATATAATAAATCCTAGATATACGTGCCATAAATTGTGACAAGTAAACAAAGTTGCATAGCATTCTATTTGAAAGCAACTTCGGACTGTTGAATTAATTAACACCAATTATATTTATTTACTACCATTGTCTGGTATATCAGAATTTAGATTATAAATAGTTCAATAAACCATCCGACGCCACAAACTACATGTATACACAGAGGGCCTAGACAAAGTCACATTTTCAGTAACGATAACGAAGTTAGAGAACTCCAAAATGTATGGAATTGACATATGCTTTCGAAAGATCACGTGATCGACCGTTTTCGATCGCTAATTGCTAGACAATGTCAAACTGCCTATCGAAGCGATAAAGAAAACGAACAACACGAACGATATTATCTTAGGAATGCGTAGACAAGTGGCACTTTTGACATTCTAAATCGCTAGATGTCGAAACGTTCATTCGACAACTTGGCGAACACTTGAACCCTTTAGAAAAGCAAAATAACATGGCTGATTGTTAGTCAGCTGTTGGTGTTGTTTGCATCAATTATTGCTTGTTTCTTATATTTCGTGGTTTTTTGATAAAAATGCATACGTTGCGTTTACTAAGGGCTGCACATAATGAAAGTGTGTGGTTGAGGCGTCAAAAAAGATACAATTACCGGCAAACAATGGAAAGTGTGGAAGATATGCCTGAGTTACTGTTTGTTGAACATTTTCGTTTAAATAAGAGCACCTTTCGGCGGCTTTGCAACGATTTGCGTGTTCATACGTCGCTAAGAGGATCTAAAGAAATCCCTTTGAAAATTAAGGTAACCTTACTAAACGTTTACAAATACTTAAATAAATAAACAATAGTTTTGATGCTACTACGTTTGATTTCAACATTTTCTTTACCTCATTACTTTATGTTTTTAGGTGCTCACTGCTCTTAATTTTTTAGCTACTGGTTCCTATCAAAGGATCGTGGGTGTTAGTCAAAATTTAACACAAAGAACAACGAGCCGGTGTGTCCGGCAAGTCGTTGATGCGCTCAACCACCCCACACTCATGAGCAAGTGGATTCAATTTCCACAAACAGTACAAGAAAGATCATTAATCAAAGAAGAGTAAGTAATCATGCTTATGTTTCTAGGTTATGGTTAGCTAAAAAAATAAAGTATATTAAGTATATCTTAACTACAGTAATTATTAAATTTAAGTAACATGAATAGGTTGTTACTTCTCTGCCATATTATATTACAAAAATCTTCATTTTCAGATTTCAAAGGAAGTATAATTTGCCAGGAGTGATAGGATGCATCGACTGCACCCACATTGCTATAGTAAAACCATCTGAAGAAGAGCATGCTTTCTATAACAGAAAAGGATATCATTCCTTAAACGTTCAAATGGTTTGTATTTAAATCTAGAAATATTATTTCTGCTTTCATAACTACCAATTTTATTTGATACTACATAAAATTACATTTTCAGGTATGTGATCATAATTTAAAAATAATGAACATAAATGCTAAGTTTGGTGGAGCAACACATGATTCCCACATATGGTCATCGAGTCTCGTAGAACCCTATATGCGTCACCTTCATGAAAGTGGTGAACATGTTTGGTTACTTGGTAAGTAAGATATTATAAGAGTAAGATATTTATAAGAGACATATATATATACCATTAAATATATAGAAGTAGTATAACATAGGTAAGTATGCTTTAAATCTTTTCTCATTCATAACTTCTTGCTTTCAGGGGATTCTGGTTATCCACAACGCCCTTGGCTTATGACTCCAATATTAAATGCTCCACATGGGTCTCGAGAGGAATTGTACACCACTCGTCATGTACAAGCCAGGACATGTATTGAGCGCTGCTTCGGATTACTTAAAACACGTTGGAGGTGTTTGCTTCGTGACAGGGTCCTTCATTATCATCCCAACGTTGCCAGCAAAATAACACTTGCATGTTGTGTGCTACACAACATCTCGCTTCATGCACACTTGCCTGCTCCAAGTGATATCCCTGTTACTACTGTAGATGATAATGATGACTCCAGTACACAAACCACCCAAAGCACCACCACGGAGAATCGAAATGAATTAATCCGAGGCAGGGCAATGCTCAATTATTTAATAAGTAGATTGTAGATGTAGTTAAGTATCTATATTTATTAATTATTTAGCATTTTAGCATATATATAATTGTTCAACTGTGCCAATATTTGTACAGAGTTGTTAAATATTAAGTATTGTTAGTTGTATAGACAAATAGTAATGTATAAAATTTGACTAAATGTTTCATTTGTTGCTTGGTTGGAAAAGTAGAGTAATGTGGTGTGACTATTCATTTTACAAGTTTTTTACTACCTTGCAATGTTTGTATGTTAGATCTCACAACTTTTTGTTATGTTTTTGGTGAGATTGTTTATAAAACATTGATTAATAAAATAGTCTACATAATTATAGAGATGACATTTTGATTTTTTTTATTGTGTTTCACCATTCACCTGTGCTAGTCCTAACTTAATTGAGGTCAGCGGCGTATGTGGTACTTTCCTTTCATACTCTTTCAGCCATCATCTTAGTACCCCATTCTGGATGTTATTAAAATAAAAAATGGTCAAAACAAGTGTTATAATAATAATAATTGTTTATTGCCTCTAAAAACACAGTTACATAAGGTTAAAACAAAAGAATATTATAATTATTGGAGACAAAAGGAGACAGCTCAGCTTTGTCTGTAACGAGATACAGATCTGGTACAGAGCTGTTTTTCAGCTCTTACCAGACTGTACTTAAAAACTAAATTACGTACAAGGTAATTAAATGTGATAATAAATTTCAAATACAAAAAAAAAATGACTAAAAACATTAAAGACAAAATAAAACAATAAAAATATGCATAAAAACAACCATTACAAAATAAATTAACACCAGATTAAATAAAAGAAAATGAAACCAACACGGGAAATAGAAAATATACATAACCAACTCTTTTATTTTATTACAACTACTTGAATAAGAACTATCTAGGTACATACACTGAACTATCTACTTATTAAATAACAATATTAAACTTTGAATAAACTAAAAGTAGTATCAGTACTAAAAATAAATCTTATTAGTACTAAATTTAAAAGTCTTTAAAGCTGTTGAAATTAAAGTATTTCTAACATTATCTTAAACTAGTTTTTATGGACGAATTTCAATAGTAGCGGATATCTAACCGTGAGGTCTCGGATTTGATCCCCGGGTTGGGCAGTGTTATTGGGTTTTTCCATTAGAAATTCCTCCATATTAGCTTGGTGTATCTCTTATTGCTCCGTATTGTCCCTACTCCGATAGTGGTCAAACCACACTTGCACAATGTCTGCAAACATGCGTAACACTTGATTACGCTCGTGGTCAACCTCTATCCTTCGGGTTTCCAGCTCATACAGCTGCCTGTCTCTTCTCTCCTCCTGCCGAAGACGTAACTGTTCGATGGCAAGGAACTCACTCGTTGCTCTGTCGAATGGTGTGAGTGTACGCCTCCGGCGAGCCCTTAGAGACGTTTGTGTGGGGGAAGCAGTTATCCCAGACCTCGGGGTTGGTGGGAATCGTCGCCTGCAGGTCGGCGGAGGGGTAGAAGGTGCAGGTTGCACTCTTGAACTCCTCATGGATTGCGATGTTGAGGTCTCCTGTGTGAGGGTGTGCGGTGGCTGCCAGCTGCAAGATGGTGTAGGAGTAGTGGGCGCAGGTGGTGATATTGCCACAGACTCTGTAAACAAAATGAACTTGAATTCAAATACCTACTTAATAAAGTATTTATAAAATATTAAAATATTTAGTAGTATGTAGCTATACATACGATTGGCTGTTGTGATTTCACAATCAATTGTGTCTTGTTGGTGCGTGGCTGGTGGTGGACTCAGGGCCAGAGTTGGCGAGGAGATGACTTGTGATAGTCCCTGCAAAAAAATGACTTGAAATCTTAATTTAACTAATACCTAACCATAACATATCATATAAAACCTCTTGTGACATTACTCATTTCATTAAACTAGGCATTTGATTAATTTTCCATTTGAGTATTTTAATTAATTATATGTTATTTTATTAATAAAATACATGTTTTAAATATTCAAGTGATCAGTTAACCCTGAATTTTAAATGAAGAAGTGCGATACTTACAAAGCCTTGTTCCTGAATGCTTGGCAGACCATCCACAGTCAAATTCCCCATGATGGCCAACACCCTCTCCTCAAAAGCTGTGAGGGTTTGGCGAATACTCGGCCCACCACCAGTACCACTTGCATGACGCCTTATTAGTGATGCTTTTTTTTTTGTTTTCGACTTCCAGTCGGCCCATACCTTCGAAATTAATTAAGCAATATGTAGGAAAGTTAGGTAATAAGTAATAATAGTGTATATTAATAGTAAATGGTTAATATAAATAAAGTAAAGCATAAAGTGATTATTACCATATATAGCTGTTGAATTTGTTACCTTTTTCCATTTGTCTGCCGATTTATTTACTCCACCACCGATGGAGTTTAATGTTACTGCCAACTCACACCACAGCCGCTCGGATTTCAAGCGCCCTTGAGGCCCACATCGGGGATTGGATAGATCGCCGTGACTGCAATTGAACAAACAATAGGGCAATAAGCAACGGATTGTTAACATCACGTCATTGTTTACATTGAGCATACTCAGTCATTTGAATTTAATTAAGTTCATGGTTTAGATGAATACTTCTTAACCTTTCCATGAACTCCAAAAGGGTCGAAAATTGTTGACCACTGGCTCGCACTCGTGGATCCATTGTAATTATCCTTAAAAACGGAAAAAAGCTTGTCAGTTCCCGCTTGTTTATCGTTATAAATATGTAATATACTCACAATCATTGATATCCAGTAAACTAGTGTAATTTTGGCACTCACAATAATTTTACGAAGTTAAGAAACTTACCTTTCTTATAATTATATAATTCTTTACTTAACTAGTTAATTCAAAACTCCAATAACTTCACTTTCACCGAGCAAACTTTAATATAACGTTAACAAGTACACTTTGTTTCACAACCTAATAAGAAGTGGTTTGTTTGTTTATATTTAGCGCGCCTTGAATTTGACGTTTCATTTCGACACCATAGTCAAGAAGTTGTTTTTTATCGAAAGAACGTTTCGACTTAGCGTTAGGTTTGCCGATGTCACTTTGTCTACCACTTGTCGTTCGATATCGCTAAGACGAAATCGATTTTCGAAATGGATTAGACACGGAGCGAATGCCACTTGTCTAGGCCCTCAGAAGGCATATCTAATAATCTAATTGCACGTAACTCCGCAACCACAATACAAGCTAACAAGATTTACAGCCGTGATTAATTGTAAACCCCGTGAATGTAGCACTCTTGCTGTATCACTATTCAAAATTATGTAATACAAAATAATAGTCTAAAAATTTTATTCTATATAGATTATGACTTTTATTAGCACTTTTATTTAAAAATTGAAGTGTGAATCGAAATCACAGTCCACCTGATTGTAAATGGCTACCACAGCCCATGGCCACCTGCGGAACACTTCTAATGAAGAAGACTACAAATGATCTCTGAGTACTAAGATAGAATACCTCAGAGCCTGTATTGTAACAGCTCTCTTTAAACAGCACACTTTTAGAAAGAACTAGTCAATTAATATATTTATCTCGTATTTAGATTAATCAAACTCGTTTAGGCTGTTTAGGTATTAGAAGCTTTTCGAATGTTCAGCATCTTTAATTATTATTTTTGTGTAGTTTTATACTGCGGTGTAGTGGCGGCGTAATAAAATCCACTGATAACACGATGACACACATCTGTTCGAAATTTTGAACGCCCTGAGTGTGTATCACGGGATGACATGGTCAGATCCCGTGGGTGTGTAAAACAGCTGACGACCACGGGATGACATCTCACTGTGTCATCCCGTGGGTGTCTTAAAAGTCATCAGAAGGAAATGAAACACGAGCTGGTTGGCAGCAGTGTCTTCCTGATAATAATTTGTTTTTTTAAATCTGATACTTAAACTATGGCAAATGTGACCACTGTGAAGAAATTCAACAGTGGACTCTAATAGGCTGTGATTAATTAATGAAAAAATATTTATTTATAATAATAATAAAAGTACATATTATATTTATTCTAGCTTAGAAAATAACAAAAACAGTCATGTGTTTACATGTCCAATGATTTTAAATGAAACGGTTTATTTTTGTTCGTTGTAGTACTATGCAAATTAAGTAAGTATGTACTCGCTTTGCCCGAAGCTAAAAACTTAGGTAGCTTAAAGGATTTGCATTGAATATGAGAGTGGGGTTCCAAAATATTCTTTGAAAGTGTTCTGATTCCAGTACCCTAACAAAAGCACTTTTAGTGTATGAAGTCTCAAAATAAATATTTAAAATAACTAATAACTCCTAAGATGCATATTCCCTTTTTAAAATACTAGGAGAGCACCACTAATATTGCCGTGTAGTGGCGGTTAAGAATATCCACTACCCCATATCTTCCCGTGGGTGTCATAAAAGGCGACAAAGGGAAAAAGGCAGGAGATGGGCAGCAGCATCTTCCTGATAACAACCATATTACATTAAAAAAACTGCGGTTGTCAACCCGCTTGCCAAGCGTGGCAACTATGGAAAAACCTCCCCAAATGATGAGAGTAACAAAGAGACGGCCCCCAGTCCCCGGCAGCCCCGCTATATCTGGCTACGGTGGCAACCATGGTAACGGCGGGGCAGGGGTGCTAAGAATCTCCGGTGGAGGTTCGGTTGCCACCAACGACAATTCGACCTGGCAACTTATAACGCACGCATCCTGAGGACTGACGAGAAGATCCTTGAGCTGAAAGAAGAGATAGACAAGTTGCGCTGGAATATCATAGGATTATCCGAGGTCCGAAGAGAGGAGGAGGACACGGTAATCCTCGAATCCGGCAACTTGTTCTATCACCGGGAGGGCGACCATCTGTCCCAAGGAGGTGTCGGATTTATCGTCCACAAGTCTCTCGTTAACAATATTGTAAAGATTGGGAGTGTGTCGACGGGGGTTGCGTACCTTATACTCAGAATCACCAAACGGTATTCGCTGAAGGTCATACAGGTTTACGCACCAACCTCGGCACACCCCGATGAGGAGGTGGAGGAAATATATGAGGATATCTCTAGAGCCATGCATTCCTCCAAAACCCACTATACGGTGTTAATGGGAGACTTCAACGCAAAACTAGGCACAATAGAGAACGGTGAGCTAAAAGTAGGGAAATTCGGAATAGGGCAACGGAACCCAAGGGGCTAGCAGCTGGCCGACTTCATGAAGAAAGAGGGACTCTTTATGATGAACTCTTTCTTCCAGAAGCGACCCCACAGGAAGTGGACCTGGTCGAACCCCGACGGTTCGACAAAAAATGAGATTAACTTCATTATGACGAACAGACGACAACTGTTCAGTGATGACTCAGTGATCGCGAGGGTGAAAACCGGCAGCAATCACCAAATTGTGAGAGGCACACTGATCCTAAACGTTAAGTTGGAGAGGTCACGTCTAATGAAGTCAACGTTTCGTCCCCCTCGTGCTCTAATCCAAAGTCCCGAAACGTTTCAGCTCGAGCTACGAAACCGCTTTCAGTGCCTAGAAGATTGCAATGCAGTGGACGATATGAATGACAAGCTCGTGGAAACTGTCTATGTGGTCGGTGCTAAGTTTTGCAAGATCCGCCGCAGAAGAACACAAAAACTCTCCGATCACACTCTTAACCTCATGGCTGTTAGATGGGATATGAAGCTGCATTCTTTAGTAGATTTGACAGCATACAGGCAACTGAACAGACAGATCTCCAAATGGATGCGGCGGGACTTACGCAACTTTAATACTGCTCGTATTGAAGAAGCGATCGAGCGGAACCAAGGCTCCAAAGTCTTTGCTAGAGATCTGTCTGCCAGAAAGAGCCAACTGTCGAAACTGATGACCAAGTGTGGCAGGTTTCCGGGACACGTGAGATTTTGAGTGAAATTGAGAGGTTCTATGGGTAGCTGTTCACATCATCGTTGAAGCCACACGCAAGTATGCGTATCGATCCAAGAGCGAGTCTTATCCGACACTATTCCGAAGATATCCGGGACGTCAGTCTGAGCGAGATTAGAATGGCTTTCCAGCATCTTAAAAACGGCAAGGCCCCAGGCGAGGATGGAATTACAGCGGATCTTCTGAAAGCGGTTGGAAAATCGGTACTTGAAGTCCTTCAGAAGCTCTTTAATTCTGTCCTCCATGGTGGCATTACACCGGAGGCGTGGTGCAGAAGTGCGGTGGTCTTGTTCTTCAAGAAAGGCGACAACGCTTTCTTGAAGAACTACAGACCGATTTCCCTTCTGAGCCGCGTCTACGTGCTGTTTTCGAGAGTCATTACGAATCGTCTCGCGCGCAGACTTGACGACTTCCAGCCTCCCGAACAAGCCGGTTTCCGAAAATAGTACCATAGACCACATACATACCCTCCGGCAAATTTTACAGAAGTCCGAGGAGTACAATTTGCCACTATATCTGGCGTATGTGGACTATGTAAAAGCTTTTGATTCCGTCGAAATTTAGGCGGTGCTGCAGTCCCTTCAGCGGTGCCAAGTTGACTGTCGGTATATAGAAGTGTCGAAGTACTTATACATTAGGGCTACGATGGCTATCCAAGTACAGAGCCAGAGTACGAAACCAATCCAATTGCAGAGAGGTGTGACGTAAGACAGGGTGACGCTTCACCGCTGCATTGGAACACGTTTTCAAGCTTCTGTACTGGAAAGGATACGGTATCAACATCAAAGGCGAGTACATCACTCACCTTCGATTTGCCGACGATATAGTCCTTATGGCAGAATCGCTGGAGGACCTAAGCACTATGCTCAATGACCTCAATAGTGTTTCCCAACGCTTAGGTCTTAAGATGAACATGGATAAAACAAAGATTATGTTTAATGTCCATGTCACACCTATGCCGGTAGTTGTTGGGAGCACTAAGCTCGAAGTTGTTGACGAGTATGTTTACCTGGGACAAATAGTCCGACTAGGTAAGTCACATTCGACCGAGAGGTCAATCGACGGATTCAACTCGGTTGGGCAGCGTTCGGGAAATTACGGCACATCTTCTCGTCAGGTATACCTCAAAACTTGAAAACGAGACTGTACAACCAGCGCGTGTTGCCAGTGATGACATATGGAACTAAGACGTGGTCCTTCACTGCTGGCCGGATAAAGAAGCTCAAGGTCGCTCAGCGAGCTATGGAGAGGGCTATACTCGGAGTTTCTCTGCGTGATAAACTTAGAAATGAGGATATCCGCAGTAGAACCAGAGTGACCGACATAGCCCAACGGATTAGTAAGCTGAAGTGGCAATGGGCCGGCCATATAGCTCGAAGAACCGACAACCGATGGGGAAAAAAGGTTCTCGAGTGGCAGCCTCGTAACGGCAGGCGAAGTGTAGGGCGTCCCCCCACTAGATGGAGTGACGGCCTGGTAAGATATACAGGAAGTCGATGGATGCAGGTGGCTCAGGACCGTGCTTTGTGGCATTCCTTGGGGGAGGCCTATGTTCAGCAGTGGACTTGTGAAGGGCTGTAATGATGATGATGTTGACCACTAATATTTCTGTAAACCTCTCCAATAAAGCTTTAAATGTCTGTCTCAAGAGCAGCTTAAGGTTATTAGTAGACTGGTAGTGCATTCAATCCCTCGACCTTGATATTTCGTGTTCAATACCTTTAATCACTGGGCAACTGTAGCTTCAGGATAATAGCAATGCCATAAATAAATTGACTTGGCAATCGCCTTAAACAATCTAATTTAATATAAATATGTATTACTTGAGAGATACATTGTGTTTTCATGCGATGGCCAAGTCAATCTATTTATTTAAAATATAAAACATTTTTAGTATTTATCTAGTCACTATAAAATGTTGTTAGGTTAGCTAATTACGTAATAACTTAAGGTAGAAGGACCCTTAAGTCGGGACTGAATAAATTAACTGACTTGTTATTACATAGATCTCACAACTTTTTACGGTAGAAGAACTGGGTTGCGAGACTTGCTTTTTATTACAAGTTATGTTTTTGATGGCACCTCATTTCTTTTTATAAATAGTTATATCTAGGTACCTATCTACACCTATATTAATCCATTATATTATACATATATAGGTACACTGATTCATTCACTGTAAATGTAACTTTGTAATCCTATATATTTTATATGGGATTGCAAAGTTATTTATGCAATTGGTGTATCTCGAAAACTGGACCGAAATTGCAAAATATTTTAGTTTTTCATTTATTTACATACTAAACAATAATTGTATTCCAAATTTGAAGCTTCTATGTGTGCTAGAAGTGCCTTAGAGTTTTTAATGATCGGTCAGTCAGTGAGTGACAAAATTAAGAAACTTTGACTAGTTATAATTCTTAAACTTTTGGTTCAAATTTAATAAAAATTGAAATATATTGAGTTTTACACAATGCCTATTTGGTTACTGAAAAATTCAGGCATCTAGTTGTATCCACAACGAAGTTATAGGGTTTCCAAAATGGCCTGAACTGCTTCGAGTAAAGGATGGTACGGCCGTGCCGCTTTTTTGCTTGACTTGTCGGAGGACTGCCGTGTCCCCAGATAAGATATCGAATCACTCGGAAACTTCATTTTGTTTGTTAAACCAAAATGGTAACATTTTGTTACCTGAAAACCAAGATATTTATATTAATAAACGATCGTCTCACAATCAATATATTTACAAAACAAATCGAAATCTTAAGCAAAACGCTAAAACGAAGCCAATTACGATTAACACCAGAATTACAGTATATTAGTAATATAGTTGTAGCACGAATGGGTCAGCTCTACCGGGGAAGGACCACGCTCTCACAGAATACCAGCGCCAAACAGCAGCTTAACACTGCTGTGTTTCGTATGGTGAGTGTAGAGAACCGGAGACCCTTTTTACTGGAAACGAGGCATTCCATCTTAGTCCTCACGGGTGGAAACGCATCTGCAAACGAGAATAAATGTAGGTGTCTATGGGCCACAGCAACCACTTACCATCAGGTGGGCTGTGTGCTCGTTTGTCACTCTATAATATAAAAAAAGCAGTATAAGCAGTGTGCAAATGAAACAACAAGGGAAAGGAAGGGAAGGCAAGCATCTGCTTTCCTTCCCAGTGTAGTTGGTGTTGTTGCATTTGCGCATTTGAATAAAATTCAGTTACGTTGTCACTCCTGAAGATTAAACTGGAATGCATCGAACGTGAAAACGAACGTGGTAGAGCCAAGGCACAACTATACTATAGTTGTATTAAAAATAAACTCGTTCAAATCATGTGTTCCCCTATAAGTAGTTATTCACTTAGTTTAATATATGTTGCAACTCGTATTTTTTATTCTAATGTATTGTGTTATAACTGTTGGAGAAGCTAATAAATAAAAAGAAATAGATCGGCTTGGCCGAAGAAGGACCACTCTCCGCCCAGCTTGAAATAGCAGAATAATGTTATGTTTCGTTTCTCTTTTTACCAGAAATAAAGACATTCTATCATAACTAAATCTAGCCACAATAACTTGCAGCGTGATCACACCACGTGGATCCGAGCCTACGAGTTACGAGCCTGCTGCACGGCTTTCTTTCAATGTTTACTTCACTGCTTAGAACGTTATAAATTTGTCTTAAAATTGCAATTAAAAACTTCAGACAATACCGGTAAAAATCGAACTCGACTTTCTTGTGTACAATGAAATTTACAGCAAACGTCAAAACAGAAATTATATTTCAATTTTAATCTAAAAATGCCATGGTAGCCCAGGGGTTTAGCATACGCTGTAAATTTTACAGTATGTAGTTCACAGAACCTGGGTTCAATTCCGCGAGCAATGAAATTGTTAATTGCAATTATAAGCTCTGATTTACCACTTGCTCAACGGTGAAAGAAAACTTTGTGAGAAAACCTGCATGTCAGAGAAATTAAAAAATATTTCTAAAACATGTGAAGTCTGCCTTTTTATTATATTTTTGTTTTTATGCAATGCCTCTACCGGTGGAAATACGGTAATTTCGGGCTTCAAATTGCAACAAGTTTAGTGGCAGCTATAAGTTAATTAGCAGTGTATTGACAGCGTAAAAATCCACAATCTCAAATCAACCCGAAAGTGCCATAAAAGACGACAAAGGGAAATTATACAGAAGAGGGGCAGCAACATCTCCCTGATAACTTCGCAAAATAATAAAAAACTGCCAACCCTAGATGGGCAACCCAAGGAGCCAATCTATGGGGGAGGTCTATTTAGTATGTACAGCAGTAGACTTCAGATATGCTGCTATGGGTAAATGAATGAAAAAAAATACAATTATTATTTATTCTCCAAAGTTACAAAAACTGGAAAAAAAATTGTTTTAAACCTAGTCAGGTCATAAGTATTGTCACACAGTAAAAACTTTTCTATTAGAATGCTGGCCACAAAAATGTTTATTGAATTCGAATTTCGAATTGTTCATGAAAATAAAACTGTATACTTTTTAGAATTTTACTCATTTTTAAATATGGAGTGGACGCTTAAAGAAGACCGTGTTGCAGTTATTGCGTTGCATCGTTGCGGTTACGCGCCAATTCAAATTTTTGACATACTGCAAAAATTTGAATATAACCAAAAGATTCGTTTATCGTACCATCAAACGATACAATGAAGACTCTAGTGTAGATGACAGGTCAAGAAGTGGTCGCCCTCGGTCTGTTAGGACTTCAGCAGTGATAAATGCTGTGAATTCGCGAATTCAAAGAAATCCCAAACGTAAGCAGAAACTTCAGGTTTAAGCAGAACCACGGTGAAAAGGGTGTTAAATGAAGACTTAGGGCTTCGGGCATATCGAAGAAAAACAGGACATCGTTTGAATGCTCGTCTAATGGACCTGAGACTGAAGAGATGCCGCGCTTTGTTGAAGCGGTACGCGGGAAAAAAATATCGGAAAATTCTTTTTTCGGATGAAAATATTTTTACCGTAGAAGAGAGCTACAACAAACAACATGATAAGGTGTACGCACACAGTAGTGAAGAAGCGAGCAACCATATTCCGCGTGTCCAACGAGGTCATTTTTCATCCTCGCTCATGGTATGGTTGGGAGTTTCTTATTGGGGCTTAACAGAGGTACATTTTTGTGAAAAATGTGTAAAAACGAATTCAGTTGTGTATCAAAATACAGTCCTGACGAACCTTGTGGAACCTGTTTCTCATACCATGTTCCATAACATGCACTGGGTATTCCAACAAGATTCGGCGCCAGCTCATAGAGCGAAGAGCACACAAGACTGGCTGGCGGCGCGTGAAATCGACTTCATCCGGCACGAAGACTGGCCCTCCTCCAGTCCAGACTTGAATCCGTTAGATTACAAGATATGGCAACACTTGGAGTAAAAGGCGTGCTCAAAGCCTCATCCCAATTTGGAGTCACTCAAGACATCCTTGATTAAGGCAGCCGCCGATATTGACATGGACCTCGTTCGTGCTGCGATAGACGACTGGCCACGCAGATTGAAGGCCTGTATTCAAAATCACGGAGGTCATTTTGAATAAACTTTAGTGTTATAAGAATCTATGTTTTGTTAAGTTCATGACGGCTCCGTGGCGCATTGGCTGAGCAATGAGTTGCTGCGCTGGGGGCTGCGGGTTCGAATCCCGCATGGAACAAGTATTTGTATGGCCTACAAGTAATTGTTCCGGGTCTGGATGTTTGTCCTTGTGCAAATTGTGTTTGTAAACTGCCTCCACGATACAGGAGAAAATTCTAGTGTGAGGGTAACGTTTAAAAAAATTTTTGTTATATATATGGTTACATAATGAATAAATTTGTTTCAATTATTTTATATTAAACATGTGACAGAATTTATGACCTGACTAGGTACTTTATGATCATTTTCCTTCCGGTACATGTATAATGAGTTAGTTTTTCAGTAGGCACAGTGTGAACAAATCTTTACGTTCCGACAAATTTCACTTAAACGGGCTTTCGGAGAACGTTTATGGATCGCTGTAGGACTATTAAATTAAATACACGACCGTGTTAATGAATCAAAACGAACATTTCATAACACAAAGAGCTATTATTACCCGATTTATTCTACAGTTTGCCCATATGTAATGGTATTAAATATTTTTTATATTATACAATATGTGTCGAAATCTGTATAAAATATTTAATTATTTGGTAAGAGAATTGCAATACGCAATTTGTGCGAAATTTTTCACGCAAATCTTACCCAATTAATTTTAGCAATTTCATTTTAATAGACTTCTGCAAAGTAACGCCTGATTCTATTAATTATATTACACTATATTGAGGGAGGCAGGGAGGTGCACTTCAAACTAGGTAAGATACGTAAATTTTGTTTTCTAGCGGATCTCCTGGCTAATTAATCACAACATCTTTAATAAAACGCATTTCCGCAAAATAACGCCGATTCTGTTAATAGTACTTATGTTTTATTTCAATAATAATACGTTCTAATTTACCACGTACTCTGCGTTGAAAGAAAATATAGTGATGAAAGCGCTAAATAGAAATATTATAAAGGACACTTACAGTTCGCCGATATACAAGTACATTGGTTCAAAACGGCAGACTTTTCTCTCCCTAACCTAACCTAAACTTGAATGGGATTCAATTGAACGTCACCAGCAGATATTCCGGACCGACTAAACTTAGGCACCCCCACGAAAAGAGCCTACTGCGATTCAAAAGGCGGTGTTCACTAAATATCAGCCCGGTTGCTTGCCCCCGGTTTGGTTCAAAATAAATGAAATTATATATATATATATATATATATTGAAGAATTTAATTTACTTCGTTTTACCTACTACCGGATTCAAAATATAAATATTTACTAAACATTAGAGATAACCATTTAATTTGGCATATACATGCTAAATTAATTCTTAAAATAACTCCAAAATCTTTTCAATATATATATTGAGGCTTTTCTCAAATTCAGATAGAAAAAGAGTAACGCAAAGGACCAATGTTGAATTTTTTTTAAAGGATAAGGGTGACAAACGAGCACACAGTCCACCTGATGGTAAACGGTTGCTACGGCCCATAGACATCTACATCTATCCTCGATTACAAATCAAAATGCATATGCGTTGTCACCCGTGAGAACTAAGATGAAATGCCTCATTTCCAGTAAAAAGGGTCTCCGGTTCTCTACACTCACCATACGAAACACAGCAGCGTTAAGCTGCTGTTTACGCTGGTATTCTGTGAGAGCATGGTCCTTCCCCGGTCGAGTCGACCCATTCGTGCCACAACCATACCACAAACATAACTGCAGCATGGCTCCACCACGTATAAACAGTCAAATGCACACACAATAGCCAATTTCTAATTATAGGTGGTAGAACTACTTTTCAGACTAGGGGATGATCAGTGTAGGTGCCATAACCCTTTTACATATTTCTGCCGCCAAACGGAAGTGCCTGCATTGCTGATTGCTGTGTTTCATTCTAAAGCGTATAAAGAGTGAGTATAATCATAGATTGTGTGCAATTCCATCTTAGTAGGTGGAAAGGTAAGGTTTAATGTTAATTATATTATTTTTAAATGTAAGTCTGATATAAAAATAACGCTAGCAACGTGGTAGTGGAGATAACGAGATTTGGTCTATAAATGATAATATCATCTTTTGTAAACAAATAGGTAATTTTATTATATTTTATAAAAAAAATATTTTTGTAACCAGTCAGATTAAAAAAAAACAATAAACATTAAGTTGCAATGCAGATGCGTCAAATTTTTAATCCGTTTAGTCAACTTCAAGTAAAGAAAGCTACATCTATAGCTTAACTGTAGCTTAACGGAAAGTAAACACTCTATACCACAGTTTATTATTATAACTAGCTCTCCACTGAAGCTATTATAATTAAGGAATTTATGCATGGTAAATATATTGAATAGAAATGCTTAGCTTATCGTTTAGGCTACGTTTAGGTAATATTTACCAATGACGTCAGAATATTACGTTTTCAGACATCGCCTGAACCCCATGAATGCGCGTGCGGATTTATTTGTATTAGTGAAGTGTACGTGAAATCCAATTATTTGAAGAGGATTACCTTGAACCCATTCACGCTCTATTTCATCAATAAATAAGCATTATATATATATATATATATATATATATATATATATATATATATATATATATATATATATACAAAACATGTGTTTGGTCGTCAACCTGAATTTAAAGCAAGAATATTTTAGTTCATTTTTATAAAATTGAAATGACAAACGACGACGAATTAAGAAATTTACAGTCATGGGCTCAAATCCACTGTTTCGCCTACTATCTAATGCTCTATATATATCACAAGTATTTTGAGCTTGTTCGGCCTGCAAAAGGTGTTAAGTTTTTCTTTTAAATCAAAATAAATCTGTTTTAAAAATCAATGAGTGATTTTTAAAATATCCGTTTGAATCAAAAATAGTTATCATTATCACCTTTCTTCTTGCAAAACATTAAAAATGGTTCATATGTCTTAATATTCTTAAAATATTGAAAGAATATATTCTTTTTTGTTTAAACGCGTGGAACATTAGGACAGACTGACTGCTGCATTCTTAGAATAACACTTTAAAATAGCACACTCCACCTGATGGTAAGTAGTTGCCGTGGCCCATAAACATGTACCCTCGATTAAGAATCAAAATGCATATGCGTTTTTACCACTGTGGTCTAAGTGGAATGCCTCGTTTTAATTCAATATAGTCTCCGGTTCTCTTCATCATCATCATTACAGCCCTTCAAGCCCACTCCATAACATAGGGATCCGTCAAGGTATGCCACAAAGCACGGTCCTGAGCCACCTGCATCCATCGACTTCCTGTATGTCTTACCAAGTCGTCACTCCATCTAGTGGGGGGACGCCCTACATTTTGCCTGCACTCGAGAACCTTTTTCCCCCATTAGTTGTCGGTTCTTCGAGCTATATGGCCAGCTCATTGCCACTTCAGCTTACTAATCCGTTGGGCTATGTCGAACACTCTGGATCTACTGCGGATATCCTCATTTTTAAATTTATCACGCAAAGAAACCCCGGGCATAGCCGTCTCCATAGCTCGCTGAGCGACTTTGAACTTCATCATACGGCCAGCAGTGAAAAACCACATCTCAGATCCATAAATCATCACTGATAACACGCATGGCTGTACAATTTCGTTTTCAAGTTTTGAGACCTACCTGACAAGAAGATGTGTCGTAATTTCCCGAACGCTACCCAGTCGAGTTAAATCCGTCGATTAACCTCTCAGACGTAGTTGGACTTACCTAGTCGGACTATTTGTCCCAGGTAAACATACTCGTCAACAGCTTCGAGCTTAGTGCTCTCAACAACTACCGGCATAGGTGTGACATGGACATGATCTTTGTTTCAGCCATGTTCATCTTAAGACCTGTTCGTTGGGCGACACTATTGGGGTCATTGAGCATAGTGATTACGTCCTCTGGCGATTCTGCCATAAGAACTATATCGGTGGCAAATCGAAGGTAAGTGTTGTAATCGCCATTGATATTAATACCGCATTGTTTCCAGTCCAGTAGCTTGAAAACGTATTCCAACTCAGCAGTGAAGAACTTCTGGGATATAACGTCACCCTGTCTTACACCTCTCTGCAGTTGGATAGGTTTCGTACTCTGGTTCTGTACTCGGATAGCCATCGTAACCCTACTGTACAAATATTTCAGCACTTCGATATACCAACAGTCAACTTGGCACCGTTGAAGGGACTGCAGCACTGCCCAAATTTCGACGGAATCAAAGGCTTTCTCATAGTCCACATATGCAAGATATAGTGACAAAATGTACTCCTAGGCCTTCTGTACTATTTGCCGACCACATACCCGTATGTGGTCTATGGTGCTGATGTCCTATTTTTTATAGGATAAGGATGAACTGAAGAACTTCAACCGGTTTTCCACCCGATTTCAGAAGTTTCGCTGTAATTCCATCCTCACCCGCGGATTTTTTTAAGGTACTGGAGAGCCATTCTAATCTCGCTCAGACTAACGTCCAGGATATCATCGGAATAGGGTCGGATAAGTCTTGGTCTTGGATCGTTACTCACACCTGATTGTGACTCCAACGATGATGTGTACAGCTGCCCATAAAACCTGGCAGACAGATCTCTATTGGAGCCCGTTTTGGAGTTTTCGTTGCCCTATTCCAAATTTTCCTACTATCAGGTTACCATTCTCTCTTGCGCCTAGTTTTGCGTTGAAGTCTCCTATTAACTCCGTATAGTGCGTTTTGGAGGAATGCATGGCTTTAGATATATCCTCTTACATTTCCTACACCTCCTCATCGGGATGTGCCGAGGCTGGTGCGTAAATCTGTATGGCCTTCAGCGAATATCGTTTAGTATAACGTACGCAACCCTCGTCGATATACTCTCAATCCTTACTTCGTAGTTAACGAGAGACTTGTGGACGATAAATTCGACACCACCTTAGGACCATCTGTGCTAAGGAAGTGTCGAATTGGCCGTCCCGGTGATAGAACAAGTTGCCGTATTCGAGGATTACCGCGTCCTCCCCCTCTCTTCGAACCTCGGATAATCCTATAATATTCCAGCGCAAATTCTCTTCTTCCAGCTCCATGTTCTTCTCGTCATTCCTAAGGGTGCGTGCGTAATATGTTGCCAGGTCGTGTCGTCATAAGTCGCAACCGAACTTTAACCGGAGATTCTTAGCACACCCTGCCCCGCCTTTACCATGGTCGCCACCGTAGCCAAGAATAGCAGGGCCGCCGGGGACGGGGCCGTATCTTCGTAACTTTATTCATGGGGGGTTGCCATGCTTAGCGAGGAGGTTCGCATCTGCAATTTCTTTACTGTCATTTTGCTGTTATCAGAAAGATGCTGCTGCCCATATTCCGCCTCAATTTCCCTCGTCTCACCCACGGAAAATATGTAGGGTAGTGGGTATTCTTACCCGCCACTAACCGGGGGGTGAGGGGGGTATATGTAAATGACTCGCTTAAGTGCCCTTAAACCATTTCGGGAAAAAAAGGAGGCCTGTATATAATAGTAAGACGTACATAGACTGTTACATTACTTAACTATCTATGTGATACTAGCGTTATTTTAATTTAAAAATCCCATATTTTTCATATTAATTATGAATAGGTATAACTAATTAAAAAGTTATTATAAAAGTTGAGACCATTTAATTTTCAGTCTAGACGCTCAGTAATTTTTATTAAAAACTAGTGATCCACCCCGGCTTCGCATGGGTGATTTTTGAATCTCAACAGCAGCGCCACCTACCCGGATAAAAAGTGAAGATAAACTATACAGCGACTCAAACAAAAACACACAAAAATTCATTATTGATTGATATAGCCGTTCTCATGTGATGATCTTTCATAATATGCGGCAATTGATTTTTATTTATATATAAATGTATGCTGACCAATAAATTATTAATGAAAGTTATTAGTAAGGTATCGTTACGGCCTGTACCTATACGGCATAGGCATACCCCAAGAAACGCCATAAAACACGGTACTAAGCTACATGCATCTATTAACTTACAGCATAACTTACCAGGTTGTTACTCAATCTAGTGGGGACCACCCTATACTTCTCCTACAGCTACGAGGCTGCTACTGGCGAACCTTTTTCCGGGCGGCCCACAGCCAATTTTTACTGATCCGATGGGCTCAGTGGATCAATGAAACATTCGAAAATACATACCATTGTATTGGAACAAAGAGTATTTAAAAAGTAAAATAGTTATTATTGTGGCTTTTATTTTTTTTAAATCCTTAGTTTTAGTTATAGTTTTGTTATGTTTTCATATAGAGGGTAAGACGTGTAACAAGTGTATTACGGTAAAATTAAATAGGAGGATATACTCGTATAGTAGAGGCTTATGCCTGTTTATGAGTTTGTAAAAATAATTTATTTTTTATTTTTTATTAAATTTTTAAGCCCTCAGTGAATATTCTAATATAAAATAATGAGCATTTGATTACAGAAGCAACACCAGATAAAGAAAAGCCGCTTTTGCATTTTTGTCTTAATGACACTTGAAGGTGCTGCAAATTGGCGGATTTCCTACACTGCTTTTTTAATGTGGTACAATTCATAAGCAAAGTGCTCACTTTTATATCACACAATTATAGATGTTTTATGTCACGATGGCGGGCCAATCTTTCGTTTGTTCTCAGAAAAAGACATGTTAAATATTTTCTTACAT
This sequence comes from Parnassius mnemosyne, assembly GCA_963668995.1. Classification (NCBI taxonomy): domain Eukaryota; kingdom Metazoa; phylum Arthropoda; class Insecta; order Lepidoptera; family Papilionidae; genus Parnassius; species Parnassius mnemosyne. The sequence goes on along the minus strand of CAVLGL010000057.1, from coordinate 38,252,858 downwards.
TACCGCAAAATTATTTTCACGTTCACTTTTCGTTTTGACTGTACTTGATAATAATATTTGACTATCGATTTTACGCACACTGAAACAATATGTAAGTGCACCTACACTAGAAATGAAACTAATTAGTACGAATAAATTTTTTATTCAAGCTATTTTATGGCTACAGCACGGATGGTTTGACTCGACTGGGAATGAATCACGCACACACAAAATACCAGCGTAAAATAGTGGCTTAATGCTCTGTTATGCTTCACGTGGTTAGGCTAGGCTGACATACCTTAACAAGGTGATATAAATGCATGTTTTAAGAGTAACAAACAAGATAACAGTTTACAACCAACTTCAAACCTTTAGACCATAACTTGTGAACAAAGTTCGTGAACTGTCTGTAATCATTCTGGCTCTATCTATTACAGTCCATAATTGTCCCTTGCTGAACATAGGCGTCCCCCATAGATAGCCTCACAAGGGGTATTTTGTCATTATTGTCACGCTTCGCGACCGCAGTTTTTTGTTATTTTGAGTTGTTAACAGGACGATGCTGCTGCCCATCTTCTGTTTCAGTTTCTCTCTAACTGGCTCTCTTACTCTTTAAACGCAACAGAGTAATCGGTAAGACAAACCCATACGCAATATTAACCTCCGTAAGGCGTTGCATTCTCCGTACAACTTAAATATTCATCACATCAGACACTGCAATATGGGAGTTTTGTTTGGCATGACAACACGCTAAGCACTCCGGAAAACGCTCCGCTAAATAATCAAAGAAATTTTGTAAGCAAATCGCTTATAACTTGTCGAGCAAACTTGCAACATTTTCCTTAATATGAGAGCGCGTGCTCTGAATTTTATAAGGACACAAATGAACTAGGGCAGTATTTTTTGTTCAAAACCGCCTCTAATAATGCCTCAAAGTTAACGTGCTTTAGTTTTTATATTAATATACAAATTATATCCCTATACACCGAAACAATGTTGTAAACGACAGTTGAAGTTGCTTGTTAATTGTGGTAGAGTGTTAAGAAATATATTTCTGTTGATTTCGTTGATTGTCGTCATTTCGTTAATTGTTTTACAAATTTAATCTTTGATTAAATCTGTGAAAACGTGAAATTTTACCGAATTTAATATAACTTAACTTTTATATATAACTAATACCATGACTGTAAAAAAGCTGTTACATAGTGGTAGAAAACTTAATTATTAAGAAACTGAATCATTACTTGATAATACTACCTTATGTACTCTCACACTCGTAAACAGACTTCACACTTTCTCCCACAAACACACACACGTTTTATACGTAGTAGAGCCATGCTACAGCTATATTAGTAATATAGCTGTAGCACGAATGGGTGGGCTCGATCGGGTAAGGACCACGCTCTCACAGAATACCAGCGTTAAATAGCAGCTTAACACTGCTGTGTTTCGTAAGGTGAGTGTAGAGAACCGGAGACCCTTTTTACTGGAAAAGAGGCATTCCATCTTAGTCCTCACGGGTGACAACGCATCTGCATTTTGATTCGCAAACGAGGATAGATGTAGATGTCTATGGGTCGCAGCAACCACTTACCATCAGGTGGACTATGTGCTCGTTTGTCACCCATATCCTATAAAAAAAACACGCACGCACGCACACACCACGCACGCACTCACGCACTCACGCACGCACTCACGCATGCACGCACACACGCATGCACACACACACACACGTGGTGGAGTAGGAATATCCACTACCCCACTGTAGTGTTTGCATTTATATATAATATACAGTAAATATTGTTATTTGTTTTATTTATTAATAATTTACCATGCACAAATACACAAACATACATTTATATATAATTCACTGTCTCGAGCGCACCGCCTTAGTTACATGAGAGCCTCGGGCGAGACTGGACGTGTTTAGTTAAATGCGTGCCGAGCCTGTGTTACACTAAACTGATTAGAGAAGATAGCAGACAATACACCCACCATCCCGTGCTTATCATAAGAGGCGACAGAAGGAAATGAAACAGGAAATGGACAGCAGCATCTTCTTGATTGCAAAAAACAGCTATGACAAATACTTTAAATCTTTACGTGGTAGAGCCATACTGCAGCTATATAAGTAGTATAGTTGTAGCACGATTGGGTCGGCTCAACCGGGGAAGGACCACGCTCTCACAGAAAACCAGCGTAAAATAGCAGCTTAACGCTGCTGTGTTTCGTATGGTAAGTGTAGACAACCGGAGACCCTTTTTACTGGCAAAAAGGTATTCCATCTTAGTCCTCACGGGTGACGCGAACGCATCTGCATCTTGAGTCTTTATTGAGGATAGATATAAATGTCTATGGGTCACAGTAACCACTTACCATCAGGTGGAATGTGTGTCCGTTTGTCACCCTATCCTATAAAAAAACCTCCTTATGAGACAATATATATAGGAGGCCTGCATTCAAGGGTGAGCATTTGATAGGCCATATAAAAACATTTAATTAACATATTATTAAGTATATTGTTTTACTTTTTTGGGACAGTGCCAGGCTGCATTTTCTTGTCCAAACTTATCTAAGGAAGTCATAATAAAAATAAGTGACATTGAACTGCGATTATCGCATTTTATTTATTACAACGAACAAAAATGAAAATCTAGCGTTTGCTACAATGGATTTAGGGGCTCACTTCTTTAATAAACACCATGTCACACCAAACATTTTACATAACTTCATATAAACAGGTAGCAACTGCGGACTTACATTTGGCATAATCATGACACACCTCTCTCACGTTCACACTCTTCGATTAAGTGTATTCTTAATTTAGCTCATCTTCAAAATATTATTGCACGTTTAGTCGATAAGCTTCCGTTTATACCTAAACCAGTAGTGCGGAGCACTTTATAAGGTATAACGAACATGGTAGGAAATCCCTCTACCAAATATGTTCTTATTAGCGATTTTTCGCAGCTTAGGAGAAGCTTATCTTCAGGAGTCCACAACTACAATCTAATCTTATAATGAAGACGTAAAATATGTAATTAAATGTCATGACTCAGTTATATAAACTTTATTACAATAAGTATACTACTTGAACATATTTGGCAATGTAGTAAGAATATTAAAAGTTTCAGAGCTTTGATAAAATCGGATATTAAGTAAGAAAAAACTGTGAATTTTGAATTAAGATATTGCGATATTAGAGGGCGTTAATTACTTGAGCTACTTGAAGGTACTTAATTAAACGTATTTATACAACAATATATTATCATAGTTTCATATTCCCAAGAAACCTCATCGTTAATATTATAATATCTTTAGAGAAGTAATGAGGAAAATTATGTGGATGTTCATTATATCCACATAATAAATTAAATTATGTGGTATTTTATTAGGCTTCATATTACGAAATAACATAAAAATAATCTTATTTTACACATGGCTCCTTTGAGAATGATTAAGTTTCTAGGAAAGCGGAATAGTTAGGTGTATAATATTTGGGCTATATTAGTTTAGATGAACTGTAAAGAAAGGCCTATTTTATACGTTCTTTACTAAGAGGAATAAATGGAACAGAAGGAATTGTCGACTCAGCGTCAATAATTAATTTAACACAAATACCGCTATATCTTACCTTACGGTCGGTAGGATACGTAGGTCACTCAATAAGTTTTGAGATGCTCGAAATTTAAAAATGGAACGCACCCGTGTTATATGTTTCTAAAAAGAAAATTTATTTAAAAATAGAACCCCATAAGCTAATTGCTCAATATTAAAAAAAAAAAAAACAAAGATCTATTAATTTTCCTGCAACGCTTCCCGCGCATTTCATTTAAAACGATGGATCTTAACCGTGAACATTTGCGCGCTATGATATATTATGAGTTTAAATTTGGTTTAACGAAACAATTAAGTTTACAACGGTTACAATCAGCATTAGGGGACTCAGTTCCATCACACGCAACAATTTTAGGTGGTTTTCTGAATTGAAAAGGGGTAAAATAAATCTTAAATTTGACCAAATAACCGGGGCTCCGCAAACAGCAGTAACGGCAGAAAATGTATGGACTACTGAAATGTTGGTACGAGAAGACCCACGAATCACATATACGGACATCGAAAAGATTGTAGGCATTAGTTCGGGGAGCATTCATACCATCCTACATCAACATCTTGGAGTGAGGGAGCTTTGTTGTCGATGGATCCCTCGTTTGCTCTCCGAAAGCGAAAAACAGACTCGTGTTGATTGGTGTCATGAAATGCGTCTACGTTTTAAAAACGGGGCATCTGGGCGTGTTTAAAAAATCAAAGATTTTTCAAGCGCCGAAGAAGCCGTGGCTACCTAATACGAAGCGATTTCCGACCTGTGAGATCAAGAGTTGCAAAAGTGTTTTCAGAGTTGGTTAAGGCGAATGGAACTTTGTATAGAGCATGATGGAGAATATTTTGAAAAGATGTTAACTAAATATTAATAGGATCTAGAATATTTTTTGTATATCTCAAAACTTATTGAGTGACCTACGTAGCAAACATTATTTATACAAGGAAAAATATGACGACCACAAAGATAAATGTATTATAAAATAATAAAATCATCATACGGAGGCATACAAATCACGCACGCCCTATTTCAATACCATCCTTTGTAGCCAACAATATCGCCAAATATTTTAACCCTCTAATAGGATCACTCATCACTTATATAGGCCCTTAAAATGAGGAAAGTGTTTTCCTTGTTCTGTTACTATTTCATACACTATAATTCACTATCAATACAAACAAACAAAACAGACAGAAAAGACAGTACAATACAAAAAAGAAGGAGATACACAACTCGAATATATGTTTTTTTTTTAAATAATTATTTTACTTTTAGATTATTTTTTTATTATATCGGTGTATAACCTTCAGTAATAGTCTCGTATGAATATGGAGTAAAAGTACCACCCGTAAGGTTTTTCAAAATAATATCATCTGTGTAGTTATTTAATGTCGGCTTTTAATTTTTGTAAAAACTTATAATTATTATTTCCCAGATATTAAATTATCTTATCGAAATAAGGGGTATGGATTGAGGATTGAACACGTGCAACTGTGTTATTTTTAATGAGGTAGGCGTTTAGCATTTCTTATCTTAAAAATATAATATTAAATAAACAGAGTTAAAGTCCCTTAACAATGTACAGCGCTTAGCAAAGAAGAAGTATGTCAAGTTGCGAGCTTAAGTGGTGACAGCGGAAATTAGATCTTCCTAGAGTCTGTCACTTAGTATAAGCTTGTATCTTTTTATGATATTTTAACAAAAATAAACTACTTTTACATAACTAGCAACACTGGTTTAAATAATAATAGATTTTTTTCAATTCAACATAGATTATAAAAATACTTACTAATACTATTCACATTAGACAGTCATTTTTATTTATAATTACCACTGGTTTACAAACTACTTCAGTCCTGGGAAGGCCAAGCTAGAAATACAGTGGTAATAAAAAAAACAGTTTACTTTATTGCTAAACCTTAATCTAAGTGAGACCAATGTTATGGACTCTGTTGGGCACGCAATTTTTGGACTAGGAGAGAGGAAGCGTATTCAACTACTTATAAGAATGTAATTGTGATTTATTGAAATAGAATTCAATTTAAATGAGTGATCATTTTGTAAAACCTAAGTATGTCATCATCATCATCATTACAGCCCTTCACAAGTCCACTGCTGAACATAGGCCTCCCCCAAAGAACGCCACAAAGCACGGTCCTGAGCCACCTGCATCCATCGACTTCCTGCATATCTTACTAGGTCGTCACTCCATCTAGTGGGGGGACGCCCTACACTTCGCCTGCCGGTACGAGGCTGCCACTCGAGAACCTTTCTGCCCCATCGGTTGTCGTTTCTTCGAGCTATATGGCAGGCCCATTGCCACTTCAGCTTACTAATCCGTTGGGCTATGTCGGTCACTTTGGTTCTACTGCGGATATCCTCATTTCAGAGTTTATCACCTAAGTATGTATTATTTATAAAATATTCATTAGTACTATAGTAACATTTATTAGTTAGGTACTCTTTTAATTTGTTTGTAAATATGATATAACCATTTTCATTTTTTTAATATTTTAGGTAGTTTATTTTATGGAAGAACTTAATGTACTGTTAGTTTTAATCGGGAAGTTGGCAATACTAATTTATTTTTGTGACGTAACGTGTATTTGTATGGTAAAAATAAATTACATATAACTTTGTTTTTATCATAATAATAATTATCAATTATTTAAACAAATTGAATTAGATAGTAATAGCCTATTACCAAGGGGCTATTATCATCCACGTATTACCTAATTTTACAATGAAAATTTCTAAACAAACTGTGTTCAATAAATATTTTAAACTTAGCAGGTGCATTGACGTTATCAGCACCAGTTGCTGGCACACCAAATGCTGCTCTTAGTTGTCGCTCTGTACATTTTATGTGTATCGTAAATAAGATGGTTATGCTTATGGTTGGATAGTTGAATGCAATAAGATGCTTACAGAGAAGGGTATATGTATGCAAAATTACCGGGTGAAAATGGTGTAAGAGAATCCATCAACATCTTAATTATCACCCATCATTAACTATCAACAATTATCAACCATCTTTATCAGCGTCGAAGATGCAAGAGGTCCGGTACTATCATTGGCAATCCGACGGCCAAGCGCGATGATATAAATAAATATTTATTTTATTAAATATTTATAAATTAATCTGAGTAATGGAGGAGGCTCATGTCTAGCAGTAGAATTTCACCGGCTGATAAAGAAAGAAAGAAAAAGGAAGAAAAACAAAGCCCAATCTTCAATGTGTTCGAAAACTCACTTGCTTATATTCTTAAATATATAATTAACATTATAATATACATTTACACAACCCGCTCTGGGCACAGAACTCCTCTCATATCTGAGAGGGTTTTAGGGCAAGGAAGCTGTCCCCCACTGGTCAAAATGCGTGTTCGAGGACTTCACAAGTCTTCGAATTTTTTTTTAATTTCTCATACGTTTGCAGTTTTCCCCACGACGTTTTTCTTAGCTGCCTAGCAAAACCGCGTGGTAAATCAGCACTTAAAATTTTCATTGGTTCCGACTGGATCGAGGCCAAATTGCTCGCGTACTGCATAATTTTCCCTGAGCCATCACGGCACTGTAGTCAAGCTTATACAAAATTCTAATTTCAGAGCTCAAGTAACTTATATTTGTAATATTATGTTGGTTTAGTGTCAAAATAAAACCCGACAGGTGAATGTTATATTGACACGGGAAAAAATTTACGAAGTGAACGCGGATAAAACCCGGAAAGACTGAATATATGCCGGGCCAGCTATACAAATACAATAAATCATAAAAAGCGGAAAATTTCCATCATACGTCGAACATCTCTTTCGCATGAATGAAGCGACGAAAGGTTGAGAGAGCAATCAAGTGAAGGGAAGTAAATTGAGTGAGCTGGAAAGATTTAAAGATTTTAAAGTTTAAAGTTAGTTGGGAGCCATAGTTTACATGCGGGCTATTTCATTATGCAAGGCCAAAATAGTAAGAGAGTAACCTATACTCACCATGCTGGAAAGAAGACTCGAAGAGTGAAAGAGTATTGCTTATTAATAAACTAAATCTTTGGAATTCTGTCATTTAATTAAGTTAACATTTTTGGTGGTAATGAAAAAACTAATATTACGGATTTTATAGAATTTCATTTTCATACTGAAAAAAACTATTTATACGAATACGTTTTCCGTAAAAGTACTTTTACGTAATATGTGGTGTTCGCGTCAATGCAAGAAATAATTCATTTTCATGTTTCTAAAAGAAGGAAGTTAAAAATAAGTTTGCATAAGTATCAAAAGTAATTATTTTTCATATCACATCACGCGCACAACATACACAGACACATAAACATATAAATAATACGTCAAATGTAATTAGAAAATCGTAGAATAACTACTTATTTAGAGACTATTTTAAAATATGCACTAAAAACGCGACGAAATATTTCCTTCTAATAATTTCATTTCTGTTTGTAAAATAATAGTTAGAATTAAAGACGAAAATCGACACTCCTAAGTCAACAACAAAGTGAGGATAAGAGCTATTTTTCGATTCCAAAGGGTTATTCGAATGACAAGTGACCTTATTAGACGTTTGGGTCACTTTTAGGGTTCCCTCTCACTGAGCATTAATGAGCGATTTAACATCTTATATTTATTATTATCAAAGCTTTGAAGACAAAATAAAAATGAAAACTATTCGAATATCCCCTTAAAAGTTTTATACTTGAAAAAACACGCTGCAGCTAGTATATTATGCTTGTAGCACGAATGGGTAGGCTCGACCGGAGAAGGACCACACTCTCACAGGATACCCGCGTAAAATAGGAGCTAAATGCTGCTGTGTTTTGTAGGGTGAGTGTAGAGAACCGGAGACCCTTTTTACTGGAAACAAGGCATTCCATCTTAGAGCTCAGGAGTGACAACCCATCTGCATTTTAATTCTTGATTGAGGATAAATGTAGATCTCTATGCGCCACAGAATCCACTAACCATCAGGTGGACTGTGTGCTCGTTTGCTACCCTTATTCTGTCAAAAAAGACCTTTTGAAGCAGTGCAGTGTAATCTTGTGGAGAGAATGGACTTTTAAAATCATATAAAACCAACGCCCTAAAACCTTTTCCCGTTAATTCCATTTTTGCTACGGATGACGAACTTTAACTTGTGATAAAAACAATTGACAGACGACTTCCCGCCAAAATTATTTTAATCAATATAAAAGTATCTTATGTTATAGAAAATGTGATATTCGACATTTAAATATTTTTGAGCGGTCAGGAGCGCAGAAATTTCAGTATGCCATATGTAACATACATAAAAATATAGAGTCGATTTACCTCCTACTTTTTCAAATTTGACCATTCCTCGCTGGCATTCAGTCCGAGCCTTGTTCTTCCCCAGTTTAGCCAATCGGTCCTTTTACTACAACCTACACATGGACATATTAACAACAAGCTACATTGCAACATCATTATACTTATATGAAATTGACCTTCTAGATTTAATTTTTAAATATTTTTTTTAACTATTTGCAAACAAAGAGTAATAATCTCTTCGTATTTTAATTCTACGATTAAATAATGCCACGTCATACGGATGACGCTTATGCAGTCATTAAAGTGGAAAACAAAAAAACCTTCATAGAAATAGGGCCAGATTTCATCACATCGAATCCGACGGCGAGAATTCTGGCACTACAATAAACCTCAGATCGTCAAAGGTGCTGTGTTTTAACTTTACCGATAACTCATACTACCCACAGACACGATAGATAAAATGGAGAGTGCAGTGTCATTGTAGTGATCTTGTGCAATAAAATCCGTGATTTTTAAAATTTACACTGAGATGAAAATCCGAGAAATCAGTTTCACTAGCTGGGTAAAATATATTAATTGAAAGCTCGTGTCTTTTTAATTTGTCACTAATATTAACAAAGAACTTTAGAAAACGACCTTTTCCTTGTACAGGGAAGCCAAATGGATCTTAGCTCTTACAGCCATAAACGTGATCAATATTCATTCATCCATTACAATCTAAGTCCATCGTCAATAATAAAGTTTAAAGTTTGCAAAAAGAAGCAATACGGGCAATCTATAACTTAAGCCTGGCGAGTAGCCTACGCGACCTTTTCTAGGAGACTTATGTTTTTACATCAGCGTCGTGATTTATTCTTGAAAATATTATTAGTATAAAATAGTATAGTCATTTGGTGCTAAAGAGAGGTTATCTTAAAAGTTTTCCGGGAGTTTTGAAAATGTGTAATTTTAAACATTTTCATGTATTCTTTTAGAATTTCAATTTTGCCAGATCGTATAATTGCCGCTCGCGTCATCTTGAAGAGCATCATAGTGCATTGCATGTGGATTAGGCCTACTGGGGATACCAGAATATAAAAAACACGCCACTTACACTACCTTATCATCATCATTATATCATCGTCATCATTATATCATCATCATCATTACAGCCCTTCACAAGCCCACTGTTGAACATGGGCCTCCCCCAAGGAATGCTACAAACCATGGTACTGTACATGTACTACATGCTGAGACACCTGCGTCCATAGACTTCCTGCATGTGTTACCAGACTCTATCTAGTGGTGGGCGGCCCTACAGAGAAATTTTCTTCCCCATCACTTGGTGGTTATTCGAGCTATACGGGCGCTCCATTGTCACTTCAGCTTACTACATCATGGTTGTGTGGAAATGAGTTCTTTTTGGCCAAAACGCATGTGAAATAGACTTTGCTGCTTTTTTTTAATAAAAAATCAAAGAACTCTAAAATAATATAAGTGCTTACGACACGGTGTTTATGAAAATATTAAAGCCCAGACTTCAGAATGTGAAATTGTTTGATTTTATTTTCAATTATTTGTAGTCGGTTATTTTTTTACCCTTTTGAGTGGGATAAGGAACATCACAATTTCAATATCGTCTAATTAGAATATAATTATTTACATGAAAAAGTTCATTTCCTATTTTGCCAAACTTATGTTATATAATCTATTAAGTAAAAAATAGTAAATAATAAAGTAGACCTATGCTTTGCTACGGAGGCAGGGCAAACATGGCAAACGCTCTGTCCCAATGAAAATGTTCCAGTGGAAGTTAACCAACAAAAACAGTGGGATATTCCGTTGGTACGGGGCGTGCAGAAAGATTTGTGTCATAATTTCCATAGTGACCAAGATAAAGCACGCCTTCTTGCTGTTTCGACTAAGGAATCTAGTCACTGGGTACACGCTTTAATAATTTTTGTGCTTTAATGTGCCGAGATTACTTGATGGGGAAAACTTGCGTATTGCCGTAGGAATCCGACTAGGAGCGGCGCTTTGTCAACCCCATGAGTGCCCCTGTGGTAGCAGCGTCGACAAGTTTGGGCTCCACGAACTTTTATGTAAGAAAAGCGCTGGTAGGTTTTCACGACACAGTTCTTTGAACGATGTCATCCAAAGGGCTCTTGTCTCTATAAATGTTCCCTCGGTTTTAGAGCCTTGTGGAATATTTAGAGACGATGGCAGGAGACCCGACGGTATGACATTGGTCCCTTGGGAGAGAGGTAAAGCCCTAGTGTGGGATGCTACTTGCGTAGACACTCTGGCGGCCTCTCATCTCAGGGGTACCTCGTTTAGAGCCGGGGCGGCATCAGAGGCAGCTGAACTGAGTAAGTGACGCAAATATGAGTTCCCGAGAGATGACTACATATTTGTGCCATTTGCTGTAGAGACTATCGGTCCGTGGGGTCCACGTGCGGTGAAGTTCTTAAAGGAACTTCATCCGCGGCTGGTCATTGCTGCTGGTGATAAGAGGGCTGGTTCTTTTCTCGCTCAAAGGCTAAGTATAGCCATTCAGTGGGGAAACGCAGCCAGCGTTCTTGGCACGATACCGCGAGGAGTAGGACTATATGATAATTAAGTTTCTAGTTTTAGTTTTTCTTTTTATTATTATTATAGTTTTTAATATTGTATATAATTAAACTAAATAAAATACAGTTTTATTTAAAAAATAAAGTAAAAAAATAATTTTTAAAATCACTTTGCCATTGACGAAGATACTCTTATCGCGTTATATACATATACTACGTGTTCACTTCATGAATGCCGTTAGCTCCCGCTGCGCTCCCTCATACCGCGCCTCAATGAATGTCTCTACTGTTTGTGCTCTAGTGCGATCTCTTGTTTGTTACTGTTTTTGTTGTTATTTTTGTTACTGTTAATTTTTTGTTTCGGTTGACTTTTTACGTTCGTTAATTTGTGATAAACACAGAATGTAGTGATGGCAGTGATACAAGGACGAACGATTTAGATAAAATAACTGGTATGGAAGTTATGGATTACTAATAATTACCTGCTAGTTTTTTTTTCGCGTCTTCGTAAATAATTTATTTAGAATATATAATAAAACTTTAGTAAAAATATTTTATTTTATCGGACACGTTTCTATTCAGTGTTATTATTTTACTTTGCTAACTAATTAAATTATTCAATAATATGCATTTTATCTACTTGCTTGCCCTCCATTTCTCTGTACAGGACAACAAACTAAAAAACTAACTTCATACAATAATTAAAACACTTACAATAATAGTTTTGTCGACGGTACCGTCAGCTGTTACGTCATAACGGTCGGCGACGGCAAACTCGAAATGAACGCGTAGTAAACATATAAAATCAAAGTGCAGGTGCGTTGCCACCCCTTGAGGGATGGATTTCTTATAGAATAAGAGCGAAAATTAGCATACAGTCTACCTGATAGAAATTGGATGCTGTGACCCATTAACAACCAAATCTATCCTTGATTATGAATTAAAATTCAGATGCTCTCTCACCCTTGAGGATTAAAATGGAATGCCTCGTTTCCAGTAAAAAGGCTCTCTGGTTCTCTACACTCGCCATACGAAAGCCTTTAAGCTGCTATTTAACGCTGGTGTTCAGTAAGGGCGTGATCTTTCTTTGTTTGCACCTACCCATTCCTTCTAAAGCTATTATATAGCGGCAGCATGACACTATCACGTATAAATTATCTTGTCTTAGGCCGCCAACATACGACACTATTTAAATGTATATTATTAAAAGTTACAACGACAAAAATCAAACTCATTCGATAACTAACATCTCCGTCCATTAGTTTAAACGATGAAATCCAGCCAAAACATTAACGATTAAAGCTTGCGTAAACTTGTTATTTGAACCCAAATCCCTTTTAAAAGCTTTTAGCTTAGACACTTATCGACTATAAACAAAATCTTGCTGTGGAACTGAACGCAAATATATATATATATATATATATATATATATATATATATATATATATATAATCCACGTAGTATTAATTAGCATAACCGCCTATTAGACCGCTAATGAATTTTAAGAAAAATATTTTTATTTAATGACATAAGTACAGCAAATGTTATATATATTAAAGTCGCGAATACGAGTCTCTGATGGATGACTATATAAAAATAGATAGATAAAGCATTTTTATTTGTTTCTCCAATCACATACGTTAATTCAGTGACTAAAAGTAGGTACTAATGGGTTATGATAAGACAATGTAATCAATAATGAAGTTTAAATCAGTCATATCATCTTATGTCAAGCCAAATTCAATAAAACTATTATTTGAAAAGTTTTTTCCGTAACAGATACATTTGAGAAAAAAGTAAAAATACAGCCCATAAGTGTCTCAGTTTTGGGTACAGGCTTGCTGAAAAGTTAAGTAGCAGAATTGACTATTCCATTACACTGCTCCAGTGCGTATGTTGGCGGATTTAATATGACCTCGAAATATATAACGCTCAGATACGCATTTTACAATAAGTATGTAAATGTGGCGGCGCTGTTGTCGCGCCACAAGCGAAACACACCGAAACCTAAATCACGCTATCAATGTTCCGAAGTACTGCGGTATAGAATAGCCTTGTACTACAACATGAAGTTTTAACCGTTCCCCCCGTTGAGCACCTTAGCCGGCGCGAGATTATCCTTTTTCCTTTCACTAAATTTAGAGCTAGATTTTAGTAGATGTATGTTGGCCGATTGGTGGCGGTGTAAGAGAACCCATCGCCCCATTTTATCATGTGTGTGTTGTGAAAGCGTCTTCGGTAAACCTCAGTAAGTTTTCATAGCTTCCGATAGATGGCGTTTTAACTAACTTGTCCACACCCGATGTACACGAATTCCGATGACGGGAGAACGGTAAAAGGTGCCAAATATTTTTTATAGAATAAGAGTGACAAACGAGTACACAGTCCACTGTGTACGTGGTGTGCGGAGACCCTTATTCATCTACATTAATACTCGATTAAGAATATCTTGTCTGTAATTATCTGGGATATGGCATATCGCAGTACATAGGTCCATATCGGGCAGTAGTTAATATTATGTAAAAAAAAGAGAATACATAAACTTGATTAATTATAAAGAATGTTTCAAAAGCCTCTTAGGGTCTTAGGATTTTTTCTAAATTGGGTTTTAACTTTGTTCGTGGCCTGTCAATAAAGTCCCGTTCTAACTCAAATGCTAAGCGCTCGATGTAAACACGGCCATCACTGAAAATCAGTGCTGTGGTTTCACCCAAACAAATGCTGAGTGATGTACTTTTCAGCATTCCTTCCTTAGTCGAGGTGAACTTATCGGGTTGTAGTCCTGAAATGCTGCAACATTGTTCCACCACATTTTATTATTACTATTTATATTCTTAGCCTATTTCACCGTATTATCCATTATATAATATTGTGAATAATGTTTTGATTTTTCCGAACTGATACGACCTAGGGATCTTCAAGAAAAGAACCTTCGCTTTTTTTGAACCCTGGTGTTGCAGTTGTTCAAGGGCGGCGGTTGACACTTACCATCAGGTGAGCCGCATGCTCGTTTGCCCCCTCTTATATAAAAAAATAAAATAAAAAATAAAAAAAACGTTCGTTAATTATTTGATAAAATGCTTTCAAAGGACCAATACGATATTGTATATAATTCCATTCATCACTAAATCTCAAATCAAACAAAATATTTTATTCAAGAAAGTTATTTCGTTTATTAAAGTGTCTTTATTATTTTTTATAAGGATCATTAATTTAAATAAAACTAATTTTACGGATTTTATCGCGTATAATTAGTTTTATTTAAATGTGTAGGTTTCGCGTAAATATAAGAAATCATTAGGATCATTAATGTTCAACTACAGCATCACAAAATTTCTAAACCCAAATCTTAAAGTGAAAGCAAAATAAACTGTTAAATTTCTCATTGAAATTTCATCAAAAATGTGTTATAAGTTTGAATTGACTAAGGTTTTTTATCATAATATTACAGCCCTTAACAAGTCCACAGCTGAACCTAGGCCTCCCCCAAGGACCGTGCTTTGTGGTATACAAAGCACGGTCCAGAGCCACCTGCATTCATCGAGTTCCTGCATGTCTTACCAGGTCGTCGCTCCATCTAATGGAGGGTCGCCCTACACTTCTTCTACTAATACTTATTTATGTAATTACATAGTAAGAATGTATCAAATATATATGCTTAAAGAAAGTCTTACTACTTGCTCTGCCCGAGTCAAAGAATTAGAGGTGGAGAACCGAAAACAGCAACAATGGCAGAGATTGCAAAACCTTGAGCTTGTTAACACACCTGAAGACAAGGATGAGAAGTTACTGAACATTGTGCTGAAAACAGCGAATCACGTCGATGCTGACATCCAACCCACAGACATAGAATTCGCTCACAGAGTACAGCCGAGGCGTAACGCAGGCGCTCATAGAGCACGCCCAATAATCGTCAGATTCAGACAGCGCTCTATTAAGGACCGAGTGATCGCGGCAGCACGTAAACATCGCAACATGACCACCAGAGATATCGGGATGGGTGGTGAAGAGAGCAGAATCTATATCAATGAACATCTCATTAAAGAAAATAAAATGTTGTTGGGTTCTTGTAGGCAAAAAGCAAGAGAAACAGGGTACAAGTATGTGTGGACAAAAAACTGCCGAATTTATGTCAGAAGAAACGACGCCTCGACTCCATTTGCGATAGACTCGACGAGCGATCTTGGAAAGATATTGTAATTAATTGCCTTGCTCTCTACTCTTACACTAAGAAGTGTGAGAGTAGAGAGCAAGGCAATTAATATATTCCGGTGGTCACTTTAACACACAGCATACACAAATACACATACATTATAAAATTTACTTACACTCATATTCACATTATACACTGCATATACACATCACGTAATTTAGAAACAATTGCATGTTATCCTAACCTCTTACCCTTACTGCATGTACGAATACATCCAATGTTCATTATTATATCTGTCACTCAAACTTTGCGTAATACCTACTTACTATTTAAACCATTCGTTTATCATTGTGCGGTTCAATTGATTTCGACCGTCCATATAACCAACTGCAATATTATACGCCTTGCCTGTATTTTTCAACACAATTCAACAACTCAATTCAATCAAGATGAATAACAATAATATGAAGAAAATTAAGCTATTCTATCAAAACGGAGAGGACTACGAACCAAAACCGATGAATTTTTTAAAAACGTGTTATTGCAGGACTCCGATATAATTATGATAACTGAAACATGGCTCTGCGATAGCATTTTTATGCTGAGCTGTGTCATGACAGATTTACAGTCTTTCGTAGGGACAGAGGGTCGTTGGGGGGTGGTGTAATGATTATGTGTGCTTCGAATAGGTTACCCACACAGGCCTGGAGCCTGTGTGGGTAACTATTCCTGCTAAAGCTATCAAAGCCATGCATAATTTGCATATTGCTACTGTGTATATCCCACCCAATGATCAAATTCCATCAAGATTGCACATATTTATGAATCAACTCTCTAAAATCAAAAGCCAAAACTGCAATGATCACTTTATAATTGCGGGCGACTTTAACCTTCCTATTATTGACTGGCAATACGGGGAACCAATAATTCTTAGGAAAGGCTCTGTCGAGCTTCAGAATGCTGCATCGAGTTTTGTCACTCAGTCTTCCTTTCTTGGCTTGTCACTGTTTAACAATTACACTAATAACTGTAACAATACATTGGACCAAATTTTCTCTGATTCGTCCGTCACCATAAAGAAATCTACGATGCCTTTAGTAAAGGAAGATCCTCTACATCCGACTCTTTCTATTGTAGCTTCCGATATTCTAGTCCCTCTAATTAAACCTCAATCTTGCACTAAATATCTATATAAACGAGCTGACTTTGAAAGTATTAACGAATCGCTTAGAAATCAGGACTGGAGATTTTTACATGAAAATAGTAACATACAGCACATATTATCAAAATTTTACTCGATTTTAAATAATAAATACAAACCTTCGTACCACAAGTTCGTTGCTCAAATACCCATATTTACCCAGTTCTGTATACTATAAAGTTAATAAAACTAATTAAAGAAAAAGATAGGACTCATGTGAATTGGAAGCGTCATAGAAACCCGATTGATTATGCACATTTTAGCTATCTCAGACGGACTATTAAGAAACTACAGACCTGCTATCAATCATTAATTGCTTTCTCGCAACAAAGAATTAAGACTAATCCTAAATATTTTTGGTCTTATATAAAGTCCAAGATAAAAGTAGGCTCCTCTTATCCACATCAAATGACCTTTGATGAGAATGTGTTAAATGCACCATCGGATATCTGTTCCGCATTCAGCAACTTTTTTGAGAGAAACTTCTGTGAACCAGCGGATCAATACCCAGCTAACTCATTAAATGAAACTCCCAGATCTGACACTATACATGACATTAATGTTACTAAAGAATGTACTTATGAACTGCTTAAAAATCTTGACGTCAAAAAGGGATCAGGTTGCGACGGTATTCCACCGGTATTCTTCGTTCAATGTGCTAAATCTTTATCGGGTCCTGTGTCATTGGTCTTCAACAGGTGTCTTCGAGATGGATATTTTCCTAATATCTGGAAAAAGGCCCATATAGTGCCAATCCATAAAAAGGATAGAGGACTTCAGTTAGAAATTACCGACCTATATCGATACTTAACGTGTTGAGCAAAGTGTTCGAGAGGGTCGTACATAAATTTATCTACCCTGTAATATCTGTCTCAATACCAATTGAGCAGCATGGGTTCATGAAGGGTCGGTCCACAACTACCAATCTGGGAGTATTTATCGATTACGTATTAAGTAACATGGATGGCGGGTCTCAGGTTGATGTGATTTACACCGATTTTGAGAAGGCTTTTAACCGTGTAGATCACATTATTCTTTCACGTAAACTTTATGAACTTGGTATCCGAGGTAACTTGCTAAGATGGATGGAATCTTATTTACGCAATCGATATCAAACTGTCATTATAGGAGGATTTTGCTCAGATTTTATTCCGATACCGACCGACGTCCAACAAGGATCCATTCTGGGACCACTTCTGTACGCTTCATATTTGTACGACGTAGGTGCTTGCTTCGAACACGCTCGATTCCTTATGTACGCTGATGACACCAAAATATTTATGAAAATTAAAAATGATATGAATTGTACTGGCCTACAGGCTGATCTTAACCGTCTAGAACAATATTATACTGATAATCGAATTGGAATAAATATAAATAAATGTTCTTTTATCTCCTTTACTCGCAAGAAACATCCAATCAAATTTAAATACAAGTACTATATTAGTAATATTAAAATTGCAAAATCGGCTTGTGTTAGGGATCTCGGTATTCACATTGATTGCAAGTTGACATTTTCTGATCATACAGAAATTATTAAAAACAAAGCGTACAGAAGCCTGGGTTTCGTATTGCGTGTTAGTCGTCCCTTCTCAGACATAAGTTGCCTAAAAGTACTATATTACGCTTATGTTAGGAGCATCCTAGAATACTGTAGCATAATTTGGAACCCTCAGTATATCATTTATACTCAAGATTTGGAGAAAATGCAAGAAAAATTCATAAAACACTTAAATTATCGGTCGCATTGCCTTTTTAAAAACTATGATAAATCCTGTCATTATCATAATCTCACGACTCTCAAAAATAGGCGTTTACTTGCTGACATATCCTTTTTACACGGAATATGCAACGGATATATAGATAGCCCTGAACAATCAACCAAAATACTGAGTTTCTGCGCCCCGAAAGTTAGAACGAGACACACAAAATTATTTGCTGTAACACGATCAAAATCAAATTACGCACAAAACGCATTGGTCAGTCGATTGCATAGAACTTTTAACAACCAATTTAATGTTACTGACATTTTTCATAGTAGTAGGCATGTGTTTAAGAGGGAAGTTCTTGAAGTACTTGAAGGAAATGGTTAATATGTATATTGAACACACACCCACCCACACACACACACACACACACACACACACACACACACACACACACACACACACACACACACAAACGCGCGCGTAGAGACGCACCGTTTTTAATTGTTAATCCTAACATTGTATGTTTTTGTGGCTCCAACTTATTATTCGGTCGATTAATTTAAGTTAAAAAATGTATAAAGTAGATCCGTTATTGGCTGTAAGTTTATTTCTTAAGTTCATTTACAATGTAATTAGGGCTGTGGATCTTGTAATAAATAAATAATAATTGTTGAAAAAAATATTAAAAAAGATCTTTTAGTTTTTGCATGAATCGATTTTTCTAAGAAGAAAATGATGAAATTTTGTAATTTATGGTGAATTAAATTAATCATCTAATATTTTTTTACTAATCACTACACGGCTACACAGCCGATGGACATCTGCAACTAACTTCAAACAAAGTAGGCTACAGAGGCGACACCTCAAAGACTAAGATGGAATGCCTCACAGTGTGCAATTATGCTGGCTCTCTTTACCTTTTAGATCGGATCACAGCAGTGCAAGTAGCTAATATAAATAAATAAAAAAAATCATAATACAGATTTTAAAGGTTTAAATTTGTATTAATAATAAAACACTGCAATATATATCATACTTTACTTTTATTACAAATTTAAATTACATGGGTCCTCTAGACTCACGATTATAGAAGCGTTTATAATTTTAGGCCTACATTTAAGGGTTAACATTAACGTTACCGAAAGCATTGTTATCGCATTGTACGGCGAATGGGCTATTCGTAATTTTTAAAAGGAAACATTATCTAAAACAGTTACACAAGAGGTTCATTCTGAATGATATTATACAAACTATGATGAGGTTTTCTATTTAAAATATTTAATTATATAACATTGAAACACATGCAACATTAAAAACTATAAATAAAAAAGCTTTTGTATAGATATTTTGCTAATTATTGTATTTAATAAAGATTTATTAACATCAAGAAATTTGATAACTGAAAATTTGAGGCCTCCCAATCCCGTACAGATTTCCACAAAATTCGGTCCTGAGCCACCTGCATACATCGACTACCTCTTCGAGTTTCATTAAGTTTGTCTTCCCATCTATTGGGGAGGGGGTGGGGAGGGTGTCACTACGACGCTGTCGTTCGAGAGCCTCCCATCTGTTCCTCCCATAATGTTGTTAGTTCTTCAAGATATATTGAGTCAAGCCAGCCCTTTGCCACTTCAGCTTACTGATCCGCTGAGCTATCTTAGTGAATCTGTAGTCTCGTTATTCTTTAGATAACCTCATTACGGATTGTATACCGCAATGACTTTTTTTATAGGAGAGGGGGCAAACGAGCATGCGGCTCACCTAATGGTAAGTGACTATCGCCGCCCATGAACAACTGCAACACTAGGGGAATCGCAGATGCGTTGCCGGCCTTTTAAAAAGGAGTAGGCTCTTTTCTTGAAGGTCCCTAAGTCGTATCGGTTCGGAAAATTGCTGGCGTTGGTGAAATTGAGCGGCTGGAATTAGTCCGAACAATTCCTCAGAGCACTCCCCGTGGTAGATGCGATAAAATACGCAAAGAGATGCAACATCTCTACGCAGTGCCAATGAGTCAAACCGATCGGAAAGAACTCGGTCGTCGACGATTCGAACCGCTCTGTGCTGGATGCGGTCAAGTGGAAGGAGCTGGCACTGGGGAGCTCCTGCCCAGAGATGGGAACAGTATTCCATGTGAGACCGAACTTGCGCCTTGTAAAGTTGCAAGCGGTGTGCCTGCATGAAATACTGTCCCGCATACATTTATAGGGTTCCGTAGTTACACAACAAGGAACCCTTATAGTTTCGTCCGTCCGTCCGTCCGTCCGTCCGCGGTTTTGCTCAGAGACCCTTACTGCTACAATTCTGTTAATTGACATAGTTATAAATATTAATCACGCCTTGAAAACTGTCAAATAAAATCTTAAAAAACATTTTTATTTTGGGTGCTTCCCATACAAGTAAATGAAGATGATTTTGTTTATCCGTCTACTCTATCATGTGGGTTATCGTTGGAGAGGTCTTTTAAAAACATTAGAGGCGTGGAACAACATCTTTTCGATTCAGAACTCGGAACGTTGGTGTTTCAGTTGGTAAGCTATGTGTTCTTTTACGCGGGTTTTAATGGATCGTTTTATTTGTCCTATATATGAGAGACTACATTCACAATCAAGCTTGTACTGTACACTCCTGTATCTAGTAAAGGGATATTACACTTGAAGGATGGTAAGAAGAGACTAACCTTCTTCGGCGGCTTGAAAAATGTTCTAATAGAAGCTCGCTTCAAGATGTAGCCAATCTTGTCTGTGACACCTCTGACATATGGTAGTACAGCAGGCACTCGCTCGACTGTGGCCAGCTTCACTCGGTCACTGTGACGTAGGCGCAGGACTCGAAGCTTGTTGTCGTGCAGAACCTGTTTGACGTGTTGAAGCTTGGCGGCCAGGTGTTTGCTGTCGAAGATCTCTCGTGCTGTCTGTGATAAAGATTGCTGATACTCCGGGTTAACGCCGACATCGGGACGTCAATCACCTCAGTCCACCGTGACCATCGGTGCTGTAAAGCACCCGAAACGTAAGGAATTTAAAAATAAGTATAATTAAACGCGACAGAATCCGTAAAGCTAATTTTGTTCAATGTGTAGTGTTCGCGTAAATATAAGAAATCATTAGTATAAGCTATATATAATATTATAGCATATGCAACTATGCAAAAATTAAATACATATAATCCCATCTCCAGTTTCTTACCCTCTTATTGCCTCTTACGACAACCACGGCATGAAATGGTGTAATGTATTCTCATACACCAAACTACGGTGTAAAGTTAAGTGAAACGTTTTTGTGTTTAACCGAAAATCAAATTATAAACTCGAAAACAAGATTCAAAGATTAAGTGTCTTATTTGTACAATGTAAATTACTCTTGAATTTATTGCGAAATGGCGTACTTAGAACTAAGAAAGTGATGTAAATTTTAATTAACTCCGCCTCTTGCAAGTGATATTTGCGTAGTACTTTGGTTTTCATTTAATCGTGTGCTCGCAATATGTTTTAAGGTTTTCTAGAGATTTATCGCCGAGTGTATTGTTAGAATGTTGTTCACTTTACGCTATAAAGTTTAAATTAATATAAAGTGTTTTGAATGGGTTAAATTAAATTATGAATAAAATAAATAATTGGTAAATCCGTAAAGACGT